>JANIJG010010609.1:56371-75955 GCA_024611175.1 Megaceryle torquata | reverse complement strand
TATATTAAAAAAAAAAGAAAAAAAAAAGGCAATTCATTGTCTGAAGAAACAGTGCAGCAAAGGCATCTGACTAGGTAGATTTCTGCATGGCGTTTTAAAGTTAAATATGAGGTTTCACTGGAATTGTTTGGCTTTTTTTTTTAACTAAAAAAACATATTAAAACTCTACCCTAATCTTTTTCACCACAGTGATACAAGCTTTGAAAAACCAAGATATTGAAACATGATGTAACACATATTATGTCAATTACATTTATGAAAGCTGCCAGGTGACAGCTCCACAGCTGGTATTCCAGAAATGAGGCATGTCACAAGCTAACACTGAAAATTCTTCCCCTATGTCTCAACAGAGATCCAAGTCAAGAGTCTTCAGAGTTTGATATGTCACTATTTGATCACTTAGCCAAGAAAGGAATCTGACTTATTGGTTTTCCCTCTTTACACTTGCCTTCCTACTCCTCAGGAGTGGGGATGGCTGCTTTCTTTTCTCACAAGCTCAACCACCTTCAAATGTTCTTGGCTTAAACTCTTCCTAAATTTATTTCACTCAAATCTGCAAATGACATAAAAACTGTAACACAAAAAGTATAGCTTCAAAGTGTATGACCCATGGATGAAAAGCCCTGAAAATAAATGGTGGGGAGTAGAGCTAATTTAGTTTTTTGGTTACCTGATAAATATCCCATTTTTTCCATTCAGTTTAATAAAACGATGGCCTTAATATATATTTTTACTAGGTTGTTTCAGTCACTCACAGACAACAGTTTCCAATTTCATATATAGATTGGATAATAACTTCAAAATAAGAAGCAGAGAAACAGGCAAAAATGCTATCTCCTTAAAGCAAAACATGAAATAAAAATAACAGTTGGGTACTTTCAGTCCCCAACCATATGGGTATATAAACTTTCTTTTTGGTTAAACATAAACTCAACATTAAGCCAGTAATGTGGAATTTTCATTATGTTACTACTTTTGGCCAATACTTGAGGCACCCTTGGGAATGATAGCTTTCTTTTAAAAGTTTTCCTTTGTTTCTTTCCTTTCATTGCTTGGAAGCTGTGAAGAACATCAACTCTGTAAAAAGTATTCTTACTGAGACAAACTTTCAAATTTATTCCATAATACCACAATTCTATTTAGGGTTAACAGGAATCAATTGAATTATTTTATGCACATCTCAAAAGCCTGAATTGCATCATTTACTTTCAAAAGCTGAAGCTGTCAGGAAGGTATTGACATTAAGAGAGTATCAGAGCATCTCTGAGCAACAGAACAAGAAGTACTAGGGGCACAGAGTGAAGTTTCCTTATTTTGTGCAGATTTGTTGTAGAGCACAAGTACTGCCCTAAACTTCTATGAAAGCTTTCCAGAAGAAAAGCTATTATGAATCATAAAGATTTTTGACTGTACTGAGGTGACAAATCATAGTTATTAGTTTAAGTAAGCATGCTTTTAAAGGAACATATTAAAGGGAACAAGAGAAAGGGAAAAGAAAAAGCAATGGTATTCCATATACCTGTAAATAAGCTGAAGCTTGCTTACCATTAAGTAACAATGTAGTATTGTTGCTTCAGTAACTTTCACAACTTCAGATTCTAGCAAAGGGAGGCACCAAGGAATGTGGGTTATATCAAATTTTTACAGAAGTTTACAGAATCTGTAATGAAGCTCAATCCCACAAACATTATGTTGGTCAGATGAATGGCTATGCTAGAGTAAAGGGGCTTACACCTTAAAGATATCAGATTATTTACAAACCTAATGAAAATAAAAATCAGCAGTGTAAAACAACGTAAATCATACAAAAGGAAAATAAAATAGTAAATCATGGTAATGGTAAAATTCTCTCTCGGTTATTGTCTTCCCTTTCTGTTTTTTTTTTTGTGCATACTATATATTTCTATATATGAGGAAGGTGTTAAAAAGTGCAGTCAGTTTTACTTTTTAATTGTTACTGACAGCAGCATTGAAGTCAACAGTTATCATTTGATGCAAAAAATCACAAACCAAGATTTTCAAGGTGATTGTTTAAATTCTCTTTACTACAATTCTGTAATATTTTCCCCTTTCCCACTCACTTGGCTTTTTTCCCAAACTGAAGAGTCCTTACGTACTTAATGATATGGTGACACTAGCAGGTAGTGCACTGGGAACAACTGTGAAGAACAAAATGGTTGATGCAAAGAGCCTGACATCCTCACTAAGCGTGTTTATCAGTGTTATACTCTGGATTAATGCTAGATTGCTTGTATGGACTAAGAACTCAAAAGAGGAATGGAAATCTTCCAGTTAACTTTATCTCTCTGTTTAGTAGCACAACTTAAAATAATCTATTAACAGCATCAGCTTCCACACCCAGTGAGCAGCCATCTGCAGTCCCAAGACCTCAGAAAACTACAGAGTTCACACAGTTCAGTGAAATTTCCTGTAGGACTTTAAATATATGGGAATATTGCTCCATTCAAGAGAACAAAAATTAAGGACATTCAAGCAAAACTTGAACAGGAGATGAATACTTGTTTCAGCATTACAGTTCTGCATGAAAAACAAAGATGGCATGAAACTAAATCTCTGCTAAGATAAAAGAAAAGCTAAGTTAAAAACAAGCCAGGACATAATCTGAATGCTCATGGAAACAAAGAATGTTCATGGTAAAATGATGGGATATTGTCCAGAAGCTTATGCATCAGCTCCCTCATATTTCCATGCATGTATTTTTCTAGTATATGTTCTCAGCAAATACTGGAAGCTTTTTCAGTGTAGTGTCTCGCATTCTGACTCCACAAATCATCCAGTGAAGGGTGTCCACTGAGGCACTTCAGTTTATGGACACTATGGTACACAAGCAGATCTGATTAAGGAATATGGAGATCTTTACATTTGTTCAGTGCCCATCAACTAATTGTCTTTCAAAGTATTAGAAAATCATGGAGTCGGTGGTTTTAAAGTTATTTAAAACTGATGTGTCAGAGCATTGAGTCAGAAAAAAAGAGCAAAGCCAAAACAAAAGCCTGACTGTCAAGGTCCTCCGTTTTCTTTTTTTCTTTCTTTTTCTTTTCCTTTCAGAGGACTTTAGCCAGCTTGCCTAGACAGTAAGCTCAGAGAAATGGAAAATATCAAAAGTGAGAAAGGAAAAGAAAGTGCTTAAAGTCAAGTATTATGTTAGACTTAGGAATTTTTAAATTTCAGTACATGAGATAATTTCATTATTAAAAAAAAAAAAAAATCCTCATGAATTTCTCCAGCATCTTTTTCCTTATCTTATTTTAACTGTATCCATACTTTCTGAACTGCAAAACAGCTGTCAGTCTACAACATTCAGGACTTGACACAGCATCAGTAGAAGAATAAAAATCTATAGCACATGCAATAAAGACATTTTATTTGTCCAGTACTAGTTAAAGAGAGTGGGAGTCTCTACTGATTGCAGTGAGCTTTGGTATGGTTTGTGAAGATGATCTGTTTACAATAGAAAAATATAAATTGTACTTTTATGCATATTACTGATAGCATCATCTAAAATTTAAAAATAAATAAATAAAAGACCTGAGCTTCTGACTCTCGGAAGTATTTGCATATGGCACAATTATTGCAGCCCAAGTATTCTAAAGTATATTGTTCACCAGCTTCCATGCAGTTATTTTTTATGCACCATAAATATTTATTTGTCTACATGGGGTTTTTTTGTATAGTGCTTGGAAGTCTGAAGGACAGAAATGGAAACACTTGTAAGTTTACAATTAGTAGTCCTATGGTTCTTCAAAACATAACATTTTAAAAACGCTGAGAGTTACTAAAAAAAAAGGAGGTGTTTAATACAATTATTGTTTCTGAAATTACAGAATGCCACTTTCCCTTCCACATGATTTAACACACAGAGAAAAGAATTGCACAGAGAATGAAAAAATGACAGCACAGTGGTTCTGAAGATTATTTGATCAATTCCCTTCCTCTGTTTGTAAAAGTCACTGAGCTCAAGACTATCATAAGCCTTCAGCAGAAAAGAGCTGCAGTAACTTTAATTATGGAGCTGGTGACAGAGTCACGCATTACTCAGTATGCCTACAAATCCTTATGACAGTACATAACACATATCCTTAAAACTCTTTATCATAAACTAGATGCACTTTTCTGAGAAAATTTGAAGTCATGGTAATTTAATTCTGTTCAGGTTTTCCAGTATACAGATCTACCTTACTGAATGAAATGCAGGCACCTCCAACTAAGTAGAAGTTTTTTTGAAGATTGTTGAAGTAATACTTTTTGTGTGACATTTTATTCCTGGAACTGCAGCTCCAGTGGCTTAAAATGTGAACATTGATTACCTTAGGCTGCTGTCCAGTGATTATTGCACATTCAAATCTGCAACTCTGAATTTAAATATATACAAAATAATTCATCAACTTTGCCAAAGAAATTGGAGTTCTTTTGTCCATATAGACACCATTGTGCAATATGCTAATGGGTTTCTACTACTTCTGATACTGTGTCTTTACATAAGCAATTAATTAGTTTGTTATGTGTGTGCAATGACATCTTCAACATTTTGAGTCTTTTCCATTATCCTTTTTATGAATTCTGTCTCTCACAGCTCTTCAAATAGATTCAACATCATCAGGCTTTCCTAAGATAAAAACTGAGGAAACAGTACTTCCCTTGGATGAGGTAGAAATTAGGACTCCCTATTCTTGTAACACAAGCAGAAAATTTGCACAGGGATATTGATACCCTCCAAGACAGATCCTACCTTACATTTCTGTGTAATACTGAGTGCAGTATTGTTAGAATAATTTTGCATTCCTGGAAGAACTCAAAGCATGAGGCATATGTGAACGAAGGTCTATAAATAGGAGGCATGACCAGCCTCACAAAATTGAGGGACCACTTTCATCCAGAAGCTTTTGATGATAAGCTAATATTTCATATGGTCTAAAAAATTGAACAGAAGTAGGTAGTGAAGTTTCATTCTATTCTAATCCCTTTTCCATTCAGATATACAATGGTATATGCCAGTAAATTCTCCAAACAAAATATACTGTGAGAGACTGCTCTAGGCTTTTGGTTTGTGTCATATCTCTTTCTTGATCTAAATTTTCTATAATTCAGAAGTTACAGTATTTGAAGAAAAATAAAATCTTTAATTGAAAATAAGAACTTTTAAAAATATTATTTTTCACAGAAGAATGTAGAACCCTAGGTGTCCAAATGCTCTGATGACCTTTGCCTTCTACCATTCAATTCAATGGCACATAAAATTAAGCTTCATTAAAAAAAAGTAATAAAAAACAGTAATTTAAAAACTATTATTGTTATTATTATTATTGTTATTGTGATTATGTAATCCTGTGGCTACATATCCTGTGCCCTTCTTGATTTATTTTTTATGCTTATTTCTGATTAAAGCCATCATTTATCTTTCTGTTTAGAAAAATAAGTGGGTAATCACTCTAATTTTAGAGCATCTTTGATATCAAGACATTGTTTTGAAGGTAAGCAGCAGAGCTTTTTCTTCATGTGTTGATTAGGAAGCACCCATTTTACAGGTCAATTCTAAATTAATCCACTGACTGAAGCTCATTCTAAGAGAAAACTGATTTCCTAACAACAATCTCTTCTAGTTACAAATACTAAGGTTAATATCGCCTAGTAGTACTGTTTAGCAGCCCAGAAAGAAAGAATTTATTTCTTAAATAGGCAAGCAGTATTACAAAGGCATCCAGGAGATTTATACTAAATCCTTAATGATAGGAGAGAAGGAAACTAGAAGGAAAATGCCAGTGTTACAGTCCTTCATCAACTGCCAGAGACTTATAGACCACTATGTTTACATTCCAATATAACTTTTATTCTATTTAATTCAAATAAAATAAATGCTTGTCCTGCAAGCATATATCTGGAGAATCTTATTTTTTTTAAAGATAAAAGTATAATATTGTTTTCAGGAACAAAATACAGGCAATAATGACTTCACTGAAGATGTTACCTGTATAAATTCCATTCCTGAGCATGAAATCAGGATTCTTGAAAAATCCTTCATCTTTTTTTTTAGGAAGTATGCTAAAAATATATTTCAGTGTAAACAAAAATACATAAACAAACATGTGCTCAGGTGGAATAAAGAGACAATGTATATTCCACTGTAAATGCTTAATTGAATTACTAGAAAAATTAAATCAGTCTTTATTTTTGAGTCTTCTTCATAAGGTAAAAAATTTTTGTTAAGACAGAGAAACAAACAATTAGTCATAAAACATTTGTTTTCAGATTTAAAGCAAATCTTTTTAAGAGACTCTTTTCTCACCATACTTTGATAAAAACACGTATAAGTATTATCCCACTTTGGACACCATGAAACAATATAAAATGATATTTGTGTGCAAACTATCATATTTTTCTGGTTCATTTTCAAGATCTGTGGTATTTACATATGACCTTTCCATTTTTATTAATAGTTTATTGGATTTTTTCATTCCAGTCAGCAGAAGAGAAAGGTAATTTACACAGAGATTTGACAGTTATACACACAGCTATAAAATTCAGTCCATTAACTTATTCCTCATGTAACCTTTACCTGATTCTACCCAAACATGCAAATAAGCAGTATATCTTGGTGGTTTTTGATGTTAAAAACCCATCTTCTTAAGTTCCTGCTTACAGAACATCAAGTAGAAGAAAAAGCTCTGCACAAGCCTTTATCATAGCTTTCTCTGACTCCTAGTATGTATAGATCATAATTTAAATGATATAATTCAAGAGGTTTATATCACAGTATTATAGAATGATTTGAGTTGGAAGGGATCTTTAAAGATCATCTAGTCCAGCCCTACCTGCAATAAGCAGGGACATCTTCAACCAGATCAGGTTGCTCAGAGCCCTTTCCAACTCAGTCTTGGATGCTTCTGGGGATGGTGCAATTACCACCTCTCTTGGTAAAATGTTCTAGTGTTTCACCACCCACAGCATGAAAAATTTCCTCCTTATATCTAGTGTGAATCTACCCTTTCTTCATTTAAAACCATTAACCCCTGTCCTGTCACAAAAGGACCTGCTAAAACAATTGTCCCCACCTTTCTTTTAGGCCACCTTTAAATACTGAAAGGCCACAATGAGGTCTCCCCAGAGCCTTCTATTGTCCAGGCTGACCTATCTCAACTCTCAGCCTTTCTTCACAGGAGATGTGTTCCAGCCCTCTGATTATTTCTGTGTCCCTCCTCTGCACCTGCTACAACAGGTCTATTTCTTTCTTGTGTTAAGGACTCCAGATATCAAGGTCGTACTCCAGATGAGGTCTCACAAGAGCAGTGTAGAGGGGCAGAATCACCTCCCTCAACCCGTTGGCCATGCCTCTTTTGAAGCAGCTCAGGATATGTTTGGCCTTCTGGGCTGTGAGCACACATTGCAGGCTCATGTCCAGCTTTTCATCTAGCAGTACACCCAAGCCTTTCTCAATCCCATAGTCCTGCAGCCTGTATTGATACCCCAACCCAGGTTTAGGACCTTGCATTTGGCCTCATTGAACATAACGAGATCCGATTCTCAATCTTGTCCAAGTCCCTCTGGATGGTATCCTGTCCCTCAGGCATGTAAACCACACCACTCAGCAAACTTGCTAAGGGTACACTCAATTCCACTTTCTATGTCATTGATGAAGATATTAAACAGCACTGGTCCCTGTATGGACCCCTGAGGGACACTACTTTTCCCCAGTCTCCATCTGGACATCAAGCTGTTGACCACTACGCTCTGGATGCAACCATCCAACCAATTCCTCACCCACCGAGCAGTCCACCTGTATCTCTCCAATTTAGAGAGAAGGATGTTGTGCAGGACCAAGCCAAAGGCCTTACAGAAGTCCAGAGAAATGACATGCCCCTTGTCTGCTGATGTATTCGCTCCATCATAGAAGGTCACTATGTTGGCCAGGCAGGACCTGTCCTTGGTGAAGCCATGCTGTCTGTCTCTAATCACCTCTCTGTCCTCCATGTGCCTTAGCATAGCTTCTAGGAGGATCTATTTTCTAGGATATTCTATTAAGGTTTGTGTCTTGCCTTTGTACAACATGATAAAACCTTCTTTTCTAAAATAGATGGTTACACTGATTTATTGAGCTATATTTAATGTACCACATGTAATCAAAATAGATGTGTATTTTTACATGTGAACATTGACAGGTGTTATGTAAACAAAGGTATACAAAATACAAAGATAGGAAGAACAGCAGGGAAATTCTAGTGTGGTCACGCTGCATGTGCCAAGGCTTTCTGCATGATTTTCTGACTTCATCTCCACAATATGGATATCTTTCAGCACAGCATTAGCTCTGATGCAGGATAGGATCTTGTGAAAGATATTATTATTTTTCATATTTGTATGCAGTTTCCTCACAACGTGGTTAAAAATTTCAGGATGGCAACTCTCACAGAAGCGTTTCTTTCAGAATGTGAAAGGCTTTCATAGCGTTTTACAGCTAAACATAAAAATTTAAAAGGGCATAATTCTTAATTGATTTCAGTAGGCAGGAAATTATTTTCCTTAAATTTTCTTATATCAAAATTTTAAAAATTGTAAATTCCCATCTTATAAGTTGGATCATGGATAACTATCATTATCCATCATTATCATGAATAATTTTGTCTGACTCTTGGATAGCAAAACCTGGATATATACCAAATAATTGGGGATGGACAGACTTACCACTTTAAACTGTGGTCAGCATTTCTTTTAAATAGAAAATCCAATTTAACTACAAAGACACCAAGACATCAAGAAGACTATTTCCCAAGACAAAATGTAAATCATGTTTTACTTTTAATGTAATTATTGTCTATTTGTAACCACCATAGTCACTTCAGCCTGGCCTCCTCAGTTAAAAATAAAAACAACTCTTCTTCTGGAAATAGTTTTAAAATATAACTAACCTATGCTCAACAGGTAGGGTTTAGAGACAGGAAAGAAAACCATTCCTGGAATTGCTAGATCAGAAATCCCTCATGAATATTTTCTGCATTCTTTCCAGTTTTTTTCAACTTGTTTTTCTGCAGATAAAGCCTGATTCAGTGGTGATTCTGCAGAGTTAGCTAAGGAAAAAGATGCAGCAGAGCAGGATTTAATTCCTGGTTTTCCCTTAAATTTTTCATTTATTTTTGCTAGCAATTCATTCAGATTTAGTATTTCATTGATAATATGAATTCATCACTTTTGTCATCTTCTTTACCCTTAATGTGTTGTTACCATGTTGTTTCAAAGGTTAAATGAATCAATGAAGGCACTCCAATCTTGATCAAATACAAATAATATTGTAATTTTTAAAAAAATCACCATGGATATGCTGCTGAGCAGACAATAATTTTTCTGGCTGCTTAGACATTGAATTCTGGGGAATTAATTTGTGAATAGAGTATTAGAGATATGTAAATTTTTATACATGTAAAAATAAATTTTAATTTAATAAAAAAGCTGTTTTAAAGGGTATGGAATATGTTTATTGTTTTATTCTACTTTATATATATCCAGTGAGGAAACATATTTTAGACAATGTTACCATCAGGAAAAAACAAGCCCCAAGATTCCAGATATTTCTAAAACACTGTAGTGAGTTTGAAAGGGAAGAATACAAAGGGGTTTATTTTGGTGCCTTTGCCTATTCGATCAGTAAAAGATTCATCCTTCAAAAACACAGGGAGTCTTACAAAGGCAACCGAGATTCACATCTTTTAATGATCAAGTGGAACAGTATATGTACTTCTTCTTGATTTGACAGGTAGAGGTGACATGTAACAGCTCTTTAATCCTTAGAGACTATACTTGGTACAAGAGGGACAGGGTGGAGTCTGAACTAATGTCTTGATTCATTTTGAAACTTTAAAGGAAAATCACTCTTCTGCAAATGTCCATCATGCAAAGAGTGTAAAATGAAATGACAGATAGCTATAGAGATTAGACAACTCCAACATTTCAGCATGTCCTTCATGATAATGCACATTGGGTTCACTACCCTCATCAAGTTAAAATAAAAGTCAAAGAGTGCTTTACCTGGATGTATTCAAGGAATGAATATGATTCATTAAAGTCATATGTAGGAGCAGTCACTAGTTTTAGCAGATTAGCAATTGTATGCAAGGTTAAGTAAGCGTTATCAGGCTTCTTTTCAAGTGACATAATCTAGCACTGTACAGAGAAGAGAATTACAGTCAGGACTGAAAGGAAATTCTGAATAACCATTTTTGGATGATGGGCATTTTTTCTCACTATTAAAGACAATATTCAAACACTTTTTTTCAAACACAGGTCTACTCTCCTGTTGTTGCCAGGATTCTGTGAAGGCACAAAATGAACAGAATGCTTTATATCTTATGCTTTATCAAAACCTGAATAAATATGCTTTGTCTCTGAAATAACTATGAAAAATTCATCTTGATAAAGAAAAATTAAGAAAACTATTTCTTTTAGAGGAAAGCTCCTAAAAAAGATTTTTGATTTCTGGGCTGTTCTAGGTCTAGAAAGTGAGATAAATATTCCAAGGAGTAAATTAAACTGCACACAAGGAGAAGTCAAGACTCACAATACTGTGTAGTTTAAACTATAAGTCTCTAAATATCTCACCATTATAGACACCTAAAACTAAAGCTTCTGAATTATGGTACTTAGGTTGCACTTGTCATCAATTGAGACACAGCTTCTTATAAAGATAATTCTTCTGAATACATAAGAATGCCTCTAAAAGATAGTAAATAATTTATTTATTCTTTCTGGGACTAGCTGTTACTAGCAAGATAAATATAACTCGTTTTTCATATGCTTAATTTTTAGATAGTTAAAATCAGTGTAATGTAATTATCGTTCTAAGCAGTCTAATAAATGAGATAACATGTTTGTGAAGAAGCAGTGATCAATGCCTTGTAAATCAAAAAAAAGAAAAATACAGCTGAATTTGCTAAACAGAAACAATCCAAACAGAAATTAATTTTTTTGAGCCACACGGTAACATAAATTACTATTGTAAACTTACTGTAAAATTTTATTTATTGGGAAAGAGAACAATATTTATGTTAAACATAAAATGTACCAGAAAACACTGTACTTGAATGTAAGTCTTCAAAAAAGTGGCTACTCATACTAGCCTGAAATAACCTGGAATGGCATACAGCAGAATGTATTGCCAGTAGAGATACTAAACCAAGCCCCAGAAACACTTTAGCCATGCCAGCTGCTCTGTTTCTCTTGACAGCTTATAAAAAGCGTTGGATATTCCTATAAAGCACCAAATTGAAGAAGAGAGACTTAGATGGAGGTTCACACACAAATTGTCCAATTGCAGTTTTAAGTGCATGGCTGGGGTACTCACGTGCTTTCCTGCTACACTTAATACTACTCAGTCACTATGCCATGCTGCTCACACAGAATATGTTCAGTTCAAGAAAAAATAGGTGGGATCCCTAACATTTTTAAAAATTGGCTCATTCTCGCTCTCAAAGGACCATGCCAATGTTACTTTTTTTTTTTTTTTTTTTTTTTTTTCCCCTGTTTATTTCTCTTGTGGTTTAGGCCCAGCTGGCAACTGAGCACTATGCAGCTGCTCACTCACTGCCCTTGCCTCCAGTGGGATGGGAAAGAGAATCAGGAGAAAAAGGCAAAATCCCATGGGTTGAGATAAGAAGTATTTAACAGAACAACACAAAGAAAGAAACAACAGTAATAACAATAATACTGATGAAATAATACATAAAGTGAGTGATATAAAATGCATCACTCGCTGCCAAGAACCTAGCCTTGTGCAGCCCTAGCAGGTGTGCACAAGCTCCTCGCCAACCCTCCCCTTTCTATAGTAGGCATGACGTTTGTATGGTATTGAATACAACATTGGCTAACTCTGGACAATTTCTGAAACAATTTCTATTAATATATTTTCTTTCCAGTGAAAAAATCAGAATGAGCATGAAATCTGACTTACTTGCCCTATAAATCACCAGTTCCTGGAACTGCATTCCTATTTATGTTCACCTATGATACCCCGTAATTAACCTTTTACTCTATTGCAGCTATTATACTGCTAGAGGAGGCAAGAGGATCAGATAAATCAGAATGTATGTCTAATATACTACAGAACTAGCTTTTCTGGATGGAAGCACAATGGATTAACTGTGGTAATGCAGCTGCTGAAATCTAAGCCAAGATGTCCCTAGTTTCTTCTTCAGCTCTGGAGAAACTAATTTCTATTCTTATAAGACAAATATCAGAAAAAATGATTCAGCCACTTAAAGCCTGTATTGTTACCTCTCAAAAATAATTAAAAAAACCCAAAAAACCAAAAATCCAACCTATTTTATTTATAATACCAGCTAAAATTTTCAACAGTAGCACTTTGAACCTTCAGAATATCTGTTTATTTATTAATTTTGTATCCTATTCTTAAAGGCCTTTACACACCACATCCTAAAGTGTTAGAAGTTTTTCTTAGAAAGCCTTCTCCACAATGATAATCTTGAAGCTTTTGCTCTTTTGAAATTTTCTCTGCATCTTTCAGCCCTGGTGGGGCTGAAATTGGGTCCTGGGTGAATAGTCTAGGGTAGGCACAAACAGTCAGGCCTATGGAGGCATGCAGAGGTCTGACAGCTACATATAACAAATCAGCTCTAATGGCTAGAAATTGTTATTATTTGCCCAATAAAATCAATAGATATCCAGAATGGGCTAGTGTCTGCTGTTCTAAAATGCGTGGACAATCCAAATTTGGAGTTGGGAATGACAAGGCTTAATAAGACCATGTCAGAAGAAATCAGCTAAAATTACTACATAGAGATACTGGCTTTTTTGTAGAGCATGGAGTGTTAGGCATTTGAATTGCTTATATAAAAGCCAAATAACTTCGGGAAACTGTCCAAGCTTTACTGAATCATTAGTGCATTGCTCTCAACAGCTACACAAAAGAATTCCGAACTTGCAACATATGTCATATTTTCTGGGGAAAATAATACGCTTTCACCTATAAAATCCCATGGTCACCTTCCAAATACATTAATTTCTTATTCTTCTTAATCCATTATACTTATTTACAAAACCTCGGTTGTTGAGTTACAGAACTTGAGTTGTTGAGCTACACAGTCTGTATTTCTCTACTTGCATGACTGTGCCTGCTGAAAACCTCACTTTAAAATCAGACCTTTGTTTTCTAAAGGAATGATTCTGGAAATCTGACAGCAAATGACTTGTTCTCCTTCAGAATCTGTTACCACCAAGAGTTATGGGGAGAGTCCAAAAGTTAATGCATATATGGAGCTGGACTTTCATAGGTAGAAAGTGAGGATTAAGTGAACAGAATTAACATTACCTACACACAAAGCCACAATTTCCGCCCCCCCCCCCACCCCCCTCCTACTCTTTTGCAACATTCCTTAAAAAACATTTCTTGATATCTAATATATACCTAGGGGGTTTTGTAGGAAAAACAGAGAAAAAAATCATGAAATAAAATGAGCTGAAGAAAGGAAAAACTTATGTAGAAATGGCTAGTTTTTATATGTCATTCTCAAAAGTAAGAAAGGACTTTCAACTCCATTAAAAACAAAAAAACCCAAACAAGCAAAACCCAAAACAAACAAATCTAATCTGTTATACTTGTAGTGTTACATAAATAATCATTCCAATCTTCACTGAAACTGTTAGAAGGAAATGATACTTTGTCTACAAGAAAAATCTACAGGAAATTCTGGGAGATGAGGAAACGTAAATAAAATAAAGAAGCTTGGCTATTGTTTTCAGGCAGACGACACAAGCTAAACAGGAACAGAGGAACTGTGTATTCTTTCCAGTCTTGTAGGATGCCCTTGAGTATACACATGCACACTGACACACACATATATACATATGTACTCTGTACACACCCTCTGGAACTGAAGGAATATTCCATAAAATCTATTCTCAGTCACAGGAAATTTTTATTATATAATTATTTGTGGATATATATATTAAAAAAAATTTCCTCTTGCATATACAGTAGAATAGGAAAAAATAGTCTTGAGAATCCAAATGAACATAGGTTGTTCATTAAACAGAAGTGTAAAAAGAATCCAATTGGCAGCCTCTTCTTAACTGTTCTTTATTATAGTTGTGAATGAGGATATTGGTTTCAGAATTTAACATGTAGCAAAAGATGCAAACACAATTGGAAGCACCCATAATGACCCTTGCTACTGCGCTAAAGTTTTGGAGGCCATTTCTTTCTCTCCTCAGCTGCAAGTAGGTGTTACCCCTCATTTCTAAAGAAACCCATTCCCTCTATTTAATAAGACATATGAAGAGAATCACAAACTGGAGTATCACTGCAATAAGAGAAGAAATACGAAAGGGTATGGACAATAGGGAAGTCTGATGATGTTAGGGAAACTGACTGTACACCCTAGGACAAATAAAAAGAAAGAAAATCCAAGTTAGGTTGCTGTAGGGTTTAAAATTATCTTTTGCAAGAATTGATGAATATTCATACAGGCTTTGCAATCATCAGTAAAGTTGCAGACTGATCTTTGTCTGAGATTAAAAGGAAGCTTTGAACACTGGGTTTGCATTATATTTTTGTATTTGGTATCTTTGTATTTTGATTTTAATGAATAAATCTCTGCTACCTATGAAGAACTTAAAATAGAGTCCACTAATACTAGCTAGCCATCTCACTTTAACTTGGCAAAACTCTGAGAAATATTGTAGTTTTCAGAGGTATTTTCTCTTCCATGAAAATGTAGTAGCACAGGTGAATTTGCTAAGCTTGAGTTACATAATAAAACTATATGTTCAGCCAATAAGTAAAGCGTGTCTCAGACAGAAGTCATCAAATAAACACAGAAAAGGAAAAATGATCACCAGAGAGAAGTGAATATGTTGGATGTGTGTTGAAAGAAATTTCACATACGTTCATGTCAGGATGTCTCCTTCACAAAGCAAATTACACACCACCATAAGAATGATTGACTGACTTGTGAAAGCACAAAATGGTACACAATGGAAAGAGGAAAATAACATTGACAACTGCCATCAGGATCAATGCAGGAAAAATAATAGAGTAAGAAACACGGAAACGGACTGCCTCAGATTTCATATGCTGATATTTTGAGAAGAAACTAGATAAATATTGACTTCAAAAGACAGAGGCTTGCTAGTATATTTTTCTAAACTAAGTATCCTTAAAAAAAAAGAAAAAAGGTTGAAGAAAAAAAAGCAATTAAAAGCTTAAAATACCACATAAATTAAAAATAAAGCTACTCACTGCAGGAAAACTGCTGAGCAGTGTTTACCAAATCCCAAGTAGTTCTCTGCAAGGACCAGTAAACAGAGATGATTTCATAAATGCTCTGCAAAATAGAAAATAGTCTTGAGACTGATACTACTTTAGAGATTCATTTCATTTTACATATGTTTAAGATCTCTTTTTTCTGCACTGTCTGAATGAGCCAGATTGCCAAAACAAACAGCTGTCTTAAAAGCACCAAATGAAATACACATAGCTGCTCCTGAAATCACAGAATCACATAATGGGAAGGGTTGGTAAGGACTTCTGGGGAACATCTAGTCCAACCCCCATGCTAAAGCAGGCTCACTTAGTCAGGTTGCACAGGAACACACCCAGGAGGGTTTTGAAAGTCTCCAGAGAAGGAAACTCCACAACCTCCAGCTTGTTCCAGTGCTCCCTCACCCTCATCCAGTATGGACTATAAAGAAATTTTCAAATACAAATAATCAAAGGATCTAGCATTAAGGAAGATGACAAAACTCATACAGCTTGTTAAACAGCACATGGAATTTGGGATTAATGATTAAGTAAAATGAGTATAGATGCAGTATACTGGATAAGTTATGTCTATCCTATGCCAAATTAGAAAGGACAGGAAATTCAGAACTAATAAACAGTGAGAGAATAAAACAAAGCAGAAAAGATTTAGGCTGCATGATTTCTCTGGAGAAGCTGTAGAATTTACCCTAAAAAAAGGCTGAGAGTGCAAAAAGAAGCAGATAATTTCTGTAGCTTTCCTACTGTAGTACAGTAAGCAAAATAGTAAGCAAAATTTTTGCTGTTATTAGTAAAAAGCCAGAGATGTGCAACTTTCAGACTTGAACTGGCCAACAAAAAGATGAAGATTGTGACAGTAAAACATAAATATCCCCAAGACCAAGGAGGAAGAAACCCATACTGTGAAGATCATGATCCTCACACTGAGAACCTCTGGAGTGACAGTGACAACTTGTACACACACACACCCCTTCTGCTTGAGGAATACTGAATCTGTCAACCTTGTGATCCAGAAGGACATTGAGAAGGTGAGCATAACACCACAGAAAAAGAGGTAGATGCTAAAAAAAGGAGGGGGAGCACACATATATATAGTGTGTTCTTTTGCCCACAACAGGATTTTAACTGTAATGTTACTTCCAATATCAGTAAGCTCCAGAGGATCAGAAAGTGTAATGAGTTGGACAGGAGAGATGCTCAAGACTGTTATGAGCAGTACACACATATCTAGTGCTAACACTGATTAGACTAGCCACTGCTGATGGTGGCTCAAAAGAAAGGAGAGTCACTCAACTGTGAGGTGCTACAAAAAAAAAAAAAAAGAAAAAAAAAAAAAAAAAAGGAGGGTGTTTCTTACATTGTATAAAATACTAAGCAGAAAAAAACCCACATTCCTTTCATGGAGGTTCTAAACACTTCAAGCTCTTCATGGACCTGCGACCAAAAAAATACAGGAACACTAGAAACAAGAAACTTCTAATTGATTATTGTGACCCTAACATTTGTGTTAGTAAAGAAGCAGAGAGGGAAGCCAGGAAGAGGTGTCAAGACAGACAGTTTGATAAAAACTTCTATAAGGATTGCTTAATAGAGTATAAAATATGTAACTAGCTGATGAACTGAAATTAAATAAGGGTAAATTTAGATTAAAGTTCAGCATGGAGTACTGCTGAAGTATTGTAACTGAATATTTACAGAATAAGAATCTAATTATTTTTTTTCTGCCACATTCTGACATATCCTGCTTTAATCTTGATTCTTTGATCTTTTAGTCAAGTCAATATTTTTTGTCAATATGCTTTTTTTCTTATAGATAGCTAAGATAGCTACCTAAACCTGCAGTGATGAGAAATCAAATTAAAAACAGCAGCTCTATTCTTAAACACTTTACAGTCCTTGAGAAGTGAACAGCTAACACCTTTATAAAAATAATATAAAACTAATATCCATTTGTGTAACATCAGAAAGTGCTTTTTAATGTATTTGTTTTCCACAACTTCCATTTCACTTCACTGAGGACAAACCTCAGTGATTTTATTTTAATTATATATAAGGCTACAGGTTTTGGAATTGAGTCTTTAAATTTCTCTTCTCAGATGTTTCGGTTTAATACTACAAAAAACAAACAAACAAGCCAGTTAACAGTGAAAATAATCTTCAAAGGACTTAATTCTTTCACTCTGTGTTCCTACTTTTCTTTTTCTTAATGTGTATTTAAATAGAGAACAGTTAATGCATTCTATAGCTGAGAATGAGAAATGATGATAGGGACATCTTGTTGAAACACAGAAGCCAGTTTTCTATCTCAGTGGTGTAAAAATTGGACTGTCTGTTGGACTTTTATTGTCTGTTAGACAAGATGTGTATGACAAACATCAAAAGCTAGCAACTAAATCTCCCATTGCTTTCAGGTTCATGCATACCTCTAAGCTTGTGCTCGTGTCCAGTCATGGAAGTTTGGCTGACAGAGTGACTTTTTTAACCATAAATTCTCTATTGATTTTTTTCAGCACAATTTCTCTAGTCTTTCTCCATCATATGACCTCCATATTAAATTATATGACTAAAATCAATAAACTATAATAAACTGATACTATCCATAGCCATAAACTTTTTTTTATTTTATTAAAGCAATTTTAAACTATTTTTCTTTAGTTTGCTTTAAACACTTAGTTTTTCATACATATGCTCTTGAATCTCTGTGTCATTAAATATCCTTCATTGAATTTCTACTAACCTTTCTGTTTGTTCTGCCCCTGTGAATATTTCATTCTTGCTCCAAGTATTTATTTACTTAAAATATAGCTCTCCAGCTTTTGAAACATTCCCCAAATACACTGCTTTTATTTGACAAAATGCAATTATATTGCTTTTATTTTTCATAAATGAAGGCTACTGTTACAAAAGAGTTTACTTACTTTTCTTGTACTTTTATATCGTTTTATTGTATTCTGATTTAAGGGTAGAGCTTATTCATCTTGTTAACCTTGTATGATGTGACAACTCTCTAATAAAGTTGGGGAAATAAAGAGAAGTAATTTTAAAATAGCTTTATCTTTCTTTCAGTTTGAGATCATGTAACATTGACTTCTGTGGACCATCACAGCCTATTGAAAAACACTGTGTATAGTATGGTCCATCACAGATTATTTTATATTCCCAAATCACAAATCTGTCACTTGGATGATTATTAGATGTAGAGGACTGAAAACAAAACCACTACTTGCTCAATACATAATGAAACGTGAAATTAGGAAAGAAGAATTGCTTCTGCACTGCTGTAATTTCTTAAGAAATGTCTTACAGTATGAAAATCCTTTTCATACATAGTCACATTCATCTTACTAACTTTATCATTTTAGCACCACAAAACTTTTAACATATTAGGAAGTCTAGGTTTGTGGGGTTTTTGTTGTTGGGTTTTTTTGTTTGTTTCTTTTGGGGTGGATTTTTCTTTTGTTTTTTTTTTTTTTGTTTGTTTGGTTGGTTTTATTTTGTTTTTGATTGGTTTGGTTTTTGGTTTTTTTGTTTGGTTTTCTTTCTTTGTTTAAATCACCGATGCATACTATAATTATGTTAGGGAAAAGAAGAGATTACTGTACCTAGAGATTTCCCCATGTATGTTAGTAAACCTATGAAAATGCAAAGAACATCTTATTCTGCATGTTCCAGACCATCCTCCATATTAATTTTAGCTCAAAGTCTACTTAAATTAAATGTGACTAAAGAATGTATCCATTTCTCTCTATGAAGTTTTCAGATATATCATAAACAAGCTAGCTCACTAGAGATACGATGAAGTGCAAGCAATCAGTAAGGCATCCAGCTACATGACAGGAATAGGTCCAGAAAAACTCCAGCTGTTTATGCAAATGTTGATACTGAGTGGCTGGCACCTTATCAAGGACCAGAGGATCAGTAGCATATTTGTGTACTCTTTCAATGCGTAATGGATGTTTACCGCATCAAACAGGAAAAATCATCAAAAAATTCCCAGCAATGTTTAAAGGATTTGTTGAACTAGGACATGCAATAGTGCCTCATCTGCTCTTATTCAATTAAATTTGCCCAGAGGTTATACTTCACTATTGCTGTCTTGTATGTCTTCAGACTTAAAGTATTTTCTTTTTCTTGAAGAAACTTCTGAAAAGCAGCCACTTATGGGGTGAATGTCGCCAACAGATCTCCCATTTTATTCAGGTTTTTTTTCAGTTTGGCATCTGAATGTTTCTCTGTGTATCTGCTTTATGGGTTTATTTTGTTACCTCTGAAGAGAATTTTTTTTTTTTTTTTTTTTTTTTTTT
>JANIJG010010609.1:28873-49897 GCA_024611175.1 Megaceryle torquata | reverse complement strand
CTTCTAATTATTTCTCTGCATGACCTAACAACATTCTTATACTCATTATGAGTCATCTGCCCCTTCTTCCAGAGGCCATAGACCCTCCTTTTTTCCCTGATTTTGAGCCAAACCTCGCTATTCAGCCAGGCTGGTCTTCTTCACAGCTGCCTTTTCATTTTATTAGTATTATTTTCATTAAACCTGGTGTAGTTTTTCTTTCCAATGCATGTCTCTCTCCCTTACTCCCTTTTTCTTCTCCTTTGCAAAGGGAGAGGGGTTAACAGAGAGAATCTGTCATTTCTGTAATGGACAGCCCAGCCCTAACCCTTGATAAATACTCATGTTATGTGTCTCTTCAGTTGTCCTGATATGAAGATTGAAAACAAGCGTGTAGAAATATCAGCAACATAGAATGCTCAGAAAAGCAGTAATTAAATACAGAAAGAGCTTAGCTCTGAGTTAATCTGATTTAGGAGCACACATGCCAGGTTTGATAGTCTATTGGGTAAGATCAATCCTTTAAGAGTTGAATAGATAATATTCAATGAAAATAAAAAGTAAAAAAGACACAAATCTTGTGCTAAGAATGAGCTTCTCTGTTCTAAGCCTTCTTTCCTTTTCCCAGTGTAAGACTTGAATTTCACACCTGTGCAGCTGGCCATGACTAACTTCACTACAAGGAGGCATTTTCCTGATCAGCTTCACCTAGCCCACGAATTCTCAAAAGCCACAGAACCAACATGCAAAACATGGCAAGTGTTGGAAGGGACCTCTGGAGATCATGTAGTCCACCCCCATGATAAAGAGGGTTCAGCTAGAGCAGGTTGCACAAGATCTTGTCCAGGTGGGTTTGGAATCTCTCCAGAGAAGGAGACTACAGAACCTCTCTGGGCAGCCTGTCCCACTGATCTGTTATCCTCAATGTAAATAAGGTTTTGTTTATGTTTAAATGGAACTTCCTATGTTCTGTTTGTGCCTGTTGCCCCTTGCCCTGTCACTGAGCATCTCTGAAAGGAGTCTGGCTCTACCCTTTTGACACCCACCCTTTAGATATTTCTAAGCATTGTTACGATCCTCTCTCAGTCCTCTTTTCTCCAGTGTAGACAGACTCAGGGGAGGGGACTACTGGCATGGCTCCTTTAAGAGACTTCAGGAAGCTCCCCTAGGTCCAAGTTAGAGGAAGGGACATGCGTTAGAGCAGCCACTGCTGTCTGGCCTGTGCTGACATGTCAAGCTGAGCCCTTGACACTCTTAGAGAGCAACAAAGAAGCAGAATCCTGTCTATGGTCTGTGGAGGACCCTAAGCTGGAGCAGGGTACTGATCTGAAGAAGTCCCTGTCACTGAGGGGAGTCAGCGCTGGAGTGGTACACTGATGGGAGGATTATAGCCAGTGGAAGCCAATGGATGGACACTCCTTTGCAGCAGGGAAAGACTGTGAGGATCTTTCCTCCTGAGAAGGAAGGTGTGGCAGAAACAACATCAGACAGACTGACCACAACCCCTGTGCTACTGGCAGGGAGAAGGTAGAGAACTAGGAGCTGAGCTGAGCCTTGGAAGAGGGAAGGGGTGGGGGGAAGGTGTTTTTAAGATCCAGTTGTATTTGTCACTGTCCTACTCTGACTGAATTTTTTAATTGGTGATGATTTTGTTGTTTAAATTAATTTCTTTTTTTCTCAAAGTCGAGTCTGTCTTTCGCCTGTGACCATAATTGCTGAGTGACCCTTCCTGTCCTTTGTCAAGACCCTTGAGCTTTTGGTTGCATTTTTTCCTCCCCATTGACTGGAGGTGGTTAGGAGTGAGCAAGCAGCTGTGTGGTTGCTTTGTCAGCAGCTGGCTTGGCTCAAATCACAATATTGGTACAAAGAATATCAATAAAAGAGTAAAGTTTATAGGAAGACATTTTTTCCCAAAGTTAATGGAGATAAATGTAGCCTGATGTTCAGAAACCACCCATCCCTGATTAAGTTATTTTGTTTCAGAATTATTTTTCTTTAAAATTATTATTCCCATTGAGGAAAAAGGAAAACAGCATAGCTTGGTTTTGTTCACCAGCCTTCCTAATCTATAAGCTGACTTTATTTCAAGGAAATTGACTCAAAAGAATCCTAGTTCATTGCTCAGAGTTTTGAGTGAAATTGATTACAAATTCAAAGGAACTGTTTGTGATTTTGTTGTTTGGCTTGTTTGGAATTATTTATTTATTTATAGAGTTTTTGAGTGATGTTTGAGAGTGAGGAAGGGACTGGATACTTTGTTTAGCTTCAATTAACATTTCTTCTTTCTTTTTTTATAGTTGTTCAGAGGAAGCCAGGATTTTAACTGTGGATCAGATTGATGCTGTGCATTAAGGTTGTTAGATCACTGCAATGTATAACACACTTTCAACACAGAATTTTTCAGACAGTGGGAAGTGAGCACTTAACGTGTTAATGCCCTCAGATACTTGGGACATTTCTGTCTTATTTTTCCACTATTGTAAACTTGTAATTACAAGAAGGTCAAACTATATTTCTAAGGCTAAAACTTTATTTAAGGTATCATATTTTGGCAACAGAAAATAAAATCCATTACCAGTCAAATTAATATTTAAAGGCTAGCCATGTCTAGGAATTTCAAGTCATGGTTAGATTAAGTGTGTTAAACTTCTGGCACACAATTGAATGTCACAGTCCTATTTAGTAGTTTGTACTAAACCAACAGAATATCTTGACCCTTCAATAGGTAAGATATCAACCTGAAATAAGGCTCCATACAAGCCTTGTGAACTGACCAAGTTCTACTTAAGTCTTCCACTAAGGTTTCTGTCCCTGTCCCATGAGATATATTTATTTTTTACTGAATATATAGAAAGCTTCTCATTAGTCCTCTGCAACTGAACCAAGGAACAAAATAAATTTTCTTTATAAAGACCAGAGTTCCTAACATTATCCTCTTTGCTTGTTTGATTTCTTTAGAATGGGATGCTATTTCTTCCATGGGTATATGTGAGATAATAATTAATGTAAATGGTATTTGCTTCTCTTCCTCTCTGCCTTAATATTTTTAAAACTAACTAAGCATTGTAAGATGTTATTAGACCACCTTCTAATGAATAATCTCAATTTTTATTGTGCTCTTATGCCTTGTCAGCCTACAAAGCTGGAGGAAAATGATACTGCTTTCTGCCTTTTAAAAACAATTTAATTCTCTGACATTGAAATCTATGCACTGCTTTATGCAATCTTGTGATAAGAATATGTGTGTGCATTCCTCAGTTTGAAATAAAATGCTTATTCATGTTTGTAAAGGCACTATATAAATATGTAATACTTCTTTTTTTTTAATAAAAGTTTCATTGTTCAGAAGTCCAAGTTGAGAAAAGGACTCAAGTTCTATTTCTTTTCACTCTTTCCTAGTAATTTCCACACTTTTCAACAAGATGGAGTATCAAACTCTCCTTTAGCAGTTTAGGGAAGAAGCAGGGGTTTGATACTCCCTAATGTCTCCTTCTAAGAAAGTAGAACCACAGACATTTTGCAGAGAATTTCCTTCTTTACATCTCCTCCCATTCCTCCACTGTGAGGCGGTGAGGATTTCCTTTTCCATATTCCCTTCTTTCTTATCAATACATAGAACCAACTGCGGACTGCTCCTTCTCATTATTTCTTGTATTGCTTTTCCATATGTTGGCCCTGCTAGTGACCAAGGACAGGCAAACAATCTTAGAAGCCGTTTCTATAATCATGAAGAACAAGAGGGTGATATGAGGCAGCAAGTATGGGTTTACCAAGGATAACTCTATTCCTATCTATGCTGAGTGACTGGTACTGCAGAAAAGGTGAGGGTAACAGCTATGGTATACCTCGAATTTAACAATGCCTTTGACACCCTCTCTTACAGATTATAACCAAACTGGTGGAAATTTGCAGACAACAGTAAATTGAGGGGAACCTGGAGAGGGTGGAGAAATAGAATGACACTTTGTGAAGTTCAATAAAAGGAAATGCAAAGTCCTGCATCGAGGATGAAATTACCCCATGCCACAGTACATCTGACGGTGATGGTGTGGGAAAGACTGTAGCACTGTATGTAAGACACTGAAGGAACTGGATCAGTTCAGCCTGGAAATTAAAAGGCTTAGTATAGACTTTACTGCTGCCTATAAATACTTGACCAGAGAATCCAGTGAAGATGGAATGAGACTCTTCCCAGAAGTGCACAGCAACACGCCAAGATGTAAGGAACACCGTTTGGAGGAGGGAAAAGATTTTTCTTGTAGCACAATGATGTTCAAATAATGTAAGAGGTTACCCAGAAAGGCTGTGAAATCTCCATCTTTGGAGATTGAATCAAGCATGGTACTGAGTAACCTGATCTGCTTAAACGTGCTTTGAGAGAGAGACTGGACTAGGTGACCTCCAAACATCCCTTCCAAACTAAATTATTCTGTGATACTCTTATTTGGTTCATCTATTCCTCTCAGTAAAGACAATTAAGATTATATGCTTTGAAGCCTGCAGAATGGAAAAGAAAAACATGCAAGAACAAGCTTGTAGTGCTTCCCTGGCTACACAACTTATGGGAAAAAAAAAAAAAAAAAAAATTCAAACCTGCAGAAGCATTATTTTCATGTTCCAGAATTATTGGATCAAAGAAGGTCTAGGTTGAAGATCAAAGTCTGTAAAAGTGGAAGAAATTTTCCAACCAAACCAAATATGTGACTGCATTCCTAATAAACTTTCATATTTACAATCCCACTAAATAATCAGGCTAATGCTAAAGACCTTTTGTTTTGTTTTTTTTTAAGAGGTGTGCTGGTTTTGGCAGTGGTAAAGTTAATTTCTTCACTGTAGCTAGTATGTGGCTATGTTTTGGATTTGTGCTGGAAACAGCAGAGGTAACATGGGGATGTTTTCATTATTGCTGAGCAGTGCTTGCACAGAGTCAAGGACTTTTCTGTTTCTCACACCACCCCACCAGCAAGTAGGCTGGGGGTGCACAAGAAGTTGGGAGGAAACACAGCTGTGACAGCTGACCCCAACTGACCAAAAGGACATTCCATACCATCCACACCATATGATGTCATGCTCAGCTTATAAACTAGGGGGAAGGTTGGCCTGGTGTTGCTGCTTGGGGACTGGCTGGGCATCAGTTGCTTGGTGGCTGGCAATTGTTTTTCATTCCAATTCTCTTTCCCCACATCCTGGTGGGGGCTGGGGGCAGGACATGAGTGAGCAGCTGTGTGGTGCTTAATTGCTGTCTGGGGTTAAACCACAGCAGGAGGGATGTTGCAAAACTAAGTCAACTATTCTTCCACAAAGATACAATCCATTTCCATATAGGTACCTATGGTTTGTATTTATTTGCATGCTTCTGGATTGCTGTCTTTTGAAAGGGATTATTTTCAAGAAAAATGTAGGTGCGCTAATGTGTGCAAGTGTTTTAAACCAGATGCGCTTTTATTTCAGCTGTAGTTCTTTAGAAACACGTTTTCATAAGCAAGTGTTCCAAGAAGGCTATTGGGTTTACCAAATACAGATCAGAACAGAGAGTGTATTCCAGGAATTAACATACTGTAGTACAGAAGGAAAGAAGGGAACTAACTGCTTCAGTGATACCCACAGCAGCAGGCTATAATGACAATAGCAGTATCAGCAGCAAAAAATTTCTCTCCACTGTTTATAAATGGGATTGAGCATATGGATACGTAATTAAGGTTATTTCATTAGATTAGGCTAGAGCTCTCCAAACAATCATAAAAAGGGTTTTCCATGCATAACTGTTTATATAGGTTTCTTAAAACACCTGTTAATATATTAAAAAGCAGAGATTCATCTTGAAAGAGAATAATCTTACAACTGCACATTTTGCAGAGGCCTTTTTATGATCAGAGTGACTTTTATAATTTCAAGTACACCTGCATTATTTAATGTATATTCCTGTTCTGTGGTATTCTTTTCTGTTCTTCTTACCTCAATTTCTGAACAATGTACTATTTACCACCTTCTAGCTGTTTTAACTGGAGTGATTCCCTTCCAGTCCATGTGCTCAAAGAAGCCCAATTTCCTTTTAGTTCACAGATGCAAAAGAGCCTGTCCAATTTCCCCTTTCATAGCCAGCTTCCAGGTCACATCCTCTTTCTTAAGCAGACCCTTCTAAATCTTCCTCTTAATCTTTTCAGTCTCTCATGTCCCCAGCTCAACCAGTTCCAACCTTCCTCCTCTTGGGTTTATTATGTTTCTGCAAAATAGTTTCTATTCTTCCCACTTTTTGTAATTATTCAGTTCTAAACACTTCTAAGACTAAGGTGGCAAATGAATAAAAAAAAAAATTCTGTATGTAAAGACCACTTTGACTCCAAGGGAGGTACCTAACTTTTATTACATGTTGCCTTAAACTTCTAACACTAAAAGCTTAACTCTATATCAATAGAGACAAACATGTTTCAAAATCAAAACTGCACAATGGATGAAACAGACATTATCTCCCATGAAATTATGACTGCAGAGGATGCAGCGAGTTTACTTTCTAAAAGGATTTTTTTTCAGGTTATAAGAAGTTTTTCAATAGTTTACCTCTTGTTACCAAAATCTGGAGAGGAATATTAATTACTGAAGAATATAAGGAACCATGTGTGGAATTATTTTCTCTCTTTAATCTCATCATAATCTATGTCACAGAATACCAGGTTGGAAGGGACCTCAAGAAACTAGTCCAACCTTTCAAAGGAAAAAAAAATAAATTATCTATATATATATGGTTTAAATGAGATAGCCCAGCACCCTGTCAAGACGTGTCTTACAGCTGTCCAATGTAGGGGAATTCACAATTTCCCTTGGGAGATTATTCCATTCTCTAATTGTTCTCATGGTGACAAAGTTTCTTCTGGAGTCCAATCAGAATCTCCCCAGGAGTAACTTGTACCCATTACCCCTTGTTCTTTCTATGTGACTCCTTGTAAAAATGGAGTCTCCATTTTCTTGGTAGACACCTTTTATGTACAGGTAATGGTCATAAAGTCTCCCCTCAGCCTTCTCTTTTCCAGGCTGAACAAACCCAGTTTTCTCAGTCTTTCCTCATATTGCAGGTCTTCCAGTCCTCCACTCAGCCTCATGGCCCTTCTCTGGACCCTTTCCAGCCTGTCTGCATCTTTTTTGTATAGCAGGGACCAAAACTGAATGCAGTACTCAAGGTGTGGTCTGACCAGCACTGAGTAGATTGGGATAAAGACTTCTTTTTCTCTGCTGGTGAAGCCACACCTCAGAACCTACCAGTCTGACAGGCACCCAACTCCTACTCAAGATAGGGTCTAAGATTTCTGACAGAGGCTGGAGTTAGCAGTTTTCCCAGGCTTCTTACTTCAGAAATTATCAATCACCCCAAATCCAAGAAGCCTCAAAGATATGGAATCTCTGGGAGCTCCAGTAACCAAGTGCACAAGAAGGAAATAAAATAAAAATCTAGCAATTGCTTTCCAAATTCAGTCTTAATAACATTTCTTCCTTTACTTTTTTTGTTAAAATAAAATCAACAATAAAAAAATTCAGTAGTAATTCTATTTAGCTTTCACCAAATAAACACAGACAAGAAAGTGAAGTTTGTTAATTTCACTTCTGCAAAGAAGTCCTTAAGACTTTTACATACAATGTACCTAACCTTATAAATTCATGACTAACTATTGATCTCCTCAGATGATCTGCAGTAGCTTTGGAGAGGCAGAAAATGGGCTTTGTTTTACTATTACTTTCCATCATGATTCAGTTGTATCTTTTGTTTAAAAAAAACCCCCATCACCTACTATAATACAAGTATTCACTTTAACATGAAGTTGCACATTTTCTTACACTGTAGAGGAATGAACAAGGAGTTCTACCATTCTCTTTGTGGCTGTGGAAATTTAGAACAGAGCAGGGAATGGTTAGACCTGGCAGTTCATTGGTAAAGAAACTGAGATTACCCACTCTTTTAGAGAATTGTCTGAAATACCACTGAGTGGTATGCATGTTATCAACTTGGAGCATCTCATTTTGGATGCATCTACATGATTCATTTTACAGTCACAAATGTGGCTGAAGAAATTTGAAGAATTTTTTCTGCATGTATTAGTTTCACACATAGTTTCCCAGTTGTGTCAACACATTCGTGTGTACAGCTGATCACGTGACCTAGGTCACTGAAGTGATTTATGTAGAAAAAAATAAGGACGAATTATTTTGGATCAATTTCTACATTTCAGTCACTCCAGTACTTGGGGTTATTACATGGTTTCACAAACAGTTGTAGCTATATGGGAGGAAAGACAAAATGTAATTCAGAGGGAGATGTTCTCTACCTTTACTTCAGCAAGGCTTTTGATACTGCCTCCCATAACATCCTCATGGGAAAGCTCAGGAAGTGTGGGTTAGAAGAGGGAATGGTGAGATAGGTTGAGAACTGGCTGAACAATAGAGCTCAGAGGGTTGTGATCAGTGGTGCAGAGTCCAGATGGCGACCTGTAAGTAGTGGTGTTCCCCAGGGGTCAGTTCTGGGCCCAGTCTTATTCAACTTCATCAGTAACCTAGATGAAGGAGTAGAGTATACCCTCGGTAAGTTTGCTGGTGATATTAAACTGGGAGGAGTGGCTGATACACCAGAAGGTTATGCTGCCATCCAGTGAGATCTGGACAGACTGCATAGATGGCCAAAGGCAAACCTAATGAAATTCAACAGGGATAAGTGTAGAGTCTGACACCTGGGGAGGAACAACACCATGTATCGGTACAGGTTATGAGTAGGTATGAGTACTGGAAAGCAGGCCCTGGAGAGGTACCTTGGCATCCTGGTGGACAATAAGTTATAGAACAGCAATGCCCTTGTGCCCAGAAGTGCCCTTGTGGCCAGGAAGGCCAAGGGTATCCTGGGATGCATAAACAAGAGTGTGTCCAGCAGGTCAAGGGAGGTTCTCCTCCTCCTCTGCTTTGCACCCGTGAGACCACATTTGGAGTATTATGCTCACTTTTGATCTCCCCAGTTCAAGAAGGATAAGGGAACACTAGAAAGAGTACAAAGGAGAGCTATAAAGATCAATAAGGCACTGGAACATCTCTCTTGTGAGAGAAGGCTGAGAGATGGGGGGCTGTTTAGCCTGGAGAAGAGAAGACAGAGGGGATCTTATTAATGTTTACAAATATCTGAAAGGTGGGTGTCAAGTAGAAGGAGGCAGTCTCTTTTCAGTGGTGCCTGTGATAGGATGAGAGGTAATGGGAGTAAGGTGAAACACAGTAAGATCCACCTCAACATGAGGAGAAACTTCTTCCCTGTGAAAGTGACAGAGCCTGGAACAGGCTGCCCAGAGAGGTTGTGGAGACTCCTTCTCTAGAGACTTTGAAGACCCTCCTGGATCTGTTCCTGTTTGGCCTACCCTATGTGTTCCTGCACTGGCAGGGGGGGTTGGACTCAATGATCTCCAGCTGTCCTTTCCAATCTCTACCATTCTAAGATTCTATAATATATTTTAAGCTGTCTGGAAAAAAAAAAAAAAAAAAAAAAGTGTAATATTACTCTTCAACATAGTTTAGATGATTGGAGAGAGAAAACTGTTGTGCACTTATGGGAACATAAATGGGAATCACAGTGCCAAAAATACTTCCTTGAAAAAGAAACAATACGAATAAGAATCAGATGCTTGCTTTAGGTATAAAACAAAAATAAACACTACAAGGGACAAGTGCAAGAACTTTCAATTAAATTTTCTGGATATTTTACCATTTCAGCTACATATGATATTTTTATTTATTGTCTTAGACAGGATGAGAGAGTGAACTTTATAATTTGTGTAGTTTTGGAGACCAGATGATTAGAAACTTTTGTTTAATTAAAATATTCAGATTTTGTAAAACCACAAAATCAACAAAAAGTGTGACAAAAACCTGAATCATTCACAATAAAAAAAAAAAAAAGAAACAATTTTGAAATGTAATTCAAGATAAACTTGGGAAAAACTGAAGCTAAGAGAAAAAAGGCAAAGTCTTTACCTTCCCTTCAAGATACATAAATAATATATATTCTGGCTTTGTGTCCCTTTTTAGAGTTTTAAAAACATCATGACATCTCATTTTTTCTGGAGACAGAAATTTTACTTTGACCAAACTTAATTCTGAAGGCAACAAAATAGTCAAGGTAATCAGGTATTGAAATTAATCAAACTGGTAGGAGGAGTGTCCTGGTTTGAGTCTGAACAGAATCAAAACTGTTCAATGATTAAACATTTCAGCTCAGTCTCTTCTAAGTGACTGCACCTTTTCAAGTTAAAGGCATATTTTTGCAGACAGTGTCTGCTTCTAGAAATTATAGCACTCGATGTTTATAGTTACTATCAAGGATTGATGTGCAGAGACTCTTGCTTATAATTGCTCCTGTGCAGACCAAGGTCACTGCTAAATCTTATGTATCACATTGAGGGTGCAGAAAGTAAAAGACCACACCTGTGGGGAGCAGTGGACAGGACAGGTGACCCTAAACTGACCAATAAGATATTCCATTCCATATATGTCATCTTCAGTATAAAGCAGAGAGATCATGAGGGTCAATTTTTCTTATTCTGTGGCCAGCATCCAAGGAAGACTCCATTCATTCTGCCTTTGATCCTGATCTGTGTGTTCCTGAATCCATTTCCCATCTGTCTCTGAGTCCAGTCTGGGACTTCCTCAGTGCCAGCCCACAGCATCAGTCATGAGGGTAATGTAATCGCCATCAGAAAAGTTGGATTCAATATCAGTTTTGTATGTATTTGTATATATTACATTTTATTATTATTATTATTTTCATTAAAGCCATTTCATTTTTCTTTTCTAATTCATAAGCCTCTTGCCCTCATTCCCTTTTCTTCCCCTTTATGAAGGGAGAGAGGTTAATAGAAAGCATCTGTCATTTATCTAGTGGTTGGCCATGTTCTAACCTTAACAAGGGGTATTCCTGTTTTACCATGTCAAGGAACTGTATTAACACAGTTTCTTCTTTTTTTTTATGTCTGAAAAAAAGTGAAAATACGTTCAGAAAATATGGGTTCTCTCCAAACACCATGATTAATACAACTAATATACTTTTGGTTATTGTTTTACTGTTCTAGTCTTTTGTAACTATAGTGTATCATAATCCCTAAAGTAGGAATGTCAAAAGGCTGTTCTCTTAGTCAGCTGCTGAATTAATGATGCAAAAATATGTGGCTGTCACTAAGAAAGAAGTCAGGTGAAATTTTGATTTTTCCAGTTTCTGCTCTCTGTACTGTTTTCTTTCTGCCATTTCCAGGCTGCTAGTCTGGAAAATATAATCATTCATTTCATCATCTAAGATAACATATTTACTGCATAGATTCTGGACAATGCAAAGGTTATGCTTTACTAATTTGCTTTGTTAGTGACCGTTTCCTTTTCCTAGATAAGGAATTAAGTCTAGAAAGATTCTTCATATCAGCACCAGATGACATGTCAGAGTCTCACAAGAATTAGTTGGAGAACATCTCTGTCGCAGAGGTTGCAGACATTTAATCATTTCTTCACTATTCTGGGCAGCTGCACACTGACCTCATAGCCATCAACTGATTCTAGGCTGTCAGCTACAGTACTTTGTAATATAAGGGCTACTTTACATGCTGCTTTACCAAGAAGAAATGCCACTAACTGTGACAACAATCCTAATTAGTTGTTGAAATACCATTGTGAAGATCTGTCACCAGCGATTACTCATCTCTTTAATGGTTCCTTCAAACAGAAGCTCTGTTTCAGCTATTTAGAAAATGGCCAATATCATTATCATTCCCTGAAGGGCTTATCTAAGCACTCTGAAGGATTACTGTCCAATTTTACTTTTAAGCAAGGTTGCAAAAGTCATGAAATAGACACTTTTCAGGGGGAAAATAAAACATCTTTACAGCAAGAATTTCAGCCACAGGAGGTTGGGAGCTGTTACATACCTCTAGGCAAACTATAACACAGGAAGGCATCCACTGAAGGATAGATAGAAAGGGAACAAGATTTTAAGAGAATGAGACCAGTAGGGGAAAAGAAGTAAGGAAGTAATTAGATTCAAAATTAGAAACAACACATATGGTTACCAAAACTTCCTGTTAGTATCATTAGCTAAAATTACATCAAGGCAGATGTGGCCTGACTCAGTGTCCAGTAGCATAACTGTCTGCTGTAACTAACCATAGACAGCTGTTTGAGTTAATAACTGCTGACAAATGCAACACTAACAACTTAGTTAAGATTAGAATATATTATGATTAGTTATACAACATCTTTTTTTTTTTTTTTTCACATCTATCGACACCTTTCAATGCCTGAAAAACCTGCTCCAAACTGCTTAGAAAAATGAATACTTAACCCCAGTTCAAACAGCTATTCCAGACCTCCTAAATCTCTCCCAATAAGTTTATGGTTAGAAGATGAACAAGATACTAATTTACCATCTATCCTTGAAACACAGAAAGATAGATAATTTAAATGACAAAAAAATGCCTGAAGTTTTTTTACAGAAATGTCTATATCTGTAACTGATAAACACATTGGCATGTGTTTATGTGTAGGAAGTGACACTAGCAGTGATCAGTAGCAACTGTTTTAGAGGATATCACATTAACAAATAAATACTAATAAATAAATAAAATCTGCCATGTCTCCACTAGCTTCCATAGGGACATTGGGTGTTAAACAGAGAGGGATGAACATGCATTTGTGCTCAGTGCACAAGCCTGGCAAGTCCATACCCAAGCTAACCATCACTTGACATTCATGCCCAGTCAACTGGGCAAAGGATAATGGGTTTGGTGAAGCAGCACCAACAGTTCTCTTCCTGTTTCTGTAGGATTGACAACTGGGATATCCCCTCAATGATATTTTCCTATCAGAAGGAGGAATGGCTTCAAGGACATGTCTGTTCCAAGCTTTTGTAGGTGCCATACATCTCAGTCACTGGGACAGAGGTTTTTAGGCTGTGTGTCACAATGTGGTAAAGATGAGGGTATAGTCTTAAATCAGACAGCACCAATGTATTTTCACCATAGTCCCAATTTTAGAGGGAGTTGAACTATTCTGTTTGAAAAGTTTTGCCTGAGTTTTCTGCAGCTGTTAAGGAATATTTTAATGTATCCTAAAGGACTATCTGAGGAACAGTTAGAAAACCTAGAAAGGGGCCACCTCCTATTCCCATGTAATTGCTTAAATTCTTTTCCAAAAGCTGACATACAGGAATATATCAACGTAATAGGAATCTAAATCATTGTGATAGCTGACCATGAAATAAACAAACAAACCAACCCAGCAAAATGAACTTGCTGGTTAATTCTAGCTGCTTTCCTACACCCACTTAAAGAGGTAGAAGATTTAAAGACAATCTATCCAGCCACTGATTATCTGATACTAGCAGAGAGCTCTCTAGTTCCAGGCATGCAGGAAGAAAAATAGATGCTGGCATAGCAGAAAGTACCAGTTGAGGAACTGCTGAGGTCTGTTATCATGCGAGCCTACTGTCAAGAGAGATTGAAGTGTTCTTTTCCAACTGTCTAGTATATCAGTGATATCAAACCGTGCAAATGTATTATATCTGGTAGTAGTTCACATAATGTGAAAACATCCATTCCTGCAGCAGTATCATTACATGACAAGAATGGAAACATTATTGGAACAACGATCCCATATTATTGTTTTGAAGACAGTGATTTGTTCACTTGTTTGGTTTTTTTACAGCAACGTTATGCTTAATAATATTAAGACTGATTCAAGGTTCTCCAATATAATGACCTATCAGCACAGTACCTACTACAGAATATTCCATAAATTCCAGCAGATCCTAAGGGATTGCTGGGAGAAAGTTTGATAAGAACATATTTTTCTGCACAGTACTGTAATACAAATAATACTACATCATTTCAGGTAAATCAAATGCAAAGAAAAACATGAAACGAAAACAAACCAAACCCTCATACTCCATTTCACAAGACTCAGGTCATAGAGCTTGACCTGAAGTGAAATAATGCCACTTTATTTTGTACTATTGAAACTGTAAAAAACACACAACTCCCCTTTTCTTACTTCCTATAATGTTTTTTTTCTTTTCATTGGCTGATACGTGTCACATTTGGCCTGTATTTGACATTCTCCTACTTCCAAATCCAAGCCTTTATATAGACCAAACAGAACATTTTGGCTAATGGGTTTATATTTGGCTATATTTATTTCCATAGTGTTTTCTCCTTCTGCATTACTTTCAGAAATTTCATGTAGTTCTATTCTGTGGAACATTATACAGTATTAATTTTGCCATTATAAAATACCCCTTTTTTAAGGAAAACATTTAAATATAAATTATTTACTTATGTAAGTTCTGTGGACAGTTTCTTGTGAAACACCCTCAAAAGGATGGTGAAGGGAAATAAAATTTTAAAGATTATGTGAAGGATAAAGGAATATAAAATAAAAACAAATTATCTACTCTTACCAAGAGATCTCAATCAGCAAGTAAAACCAGAAGACATTTTTGTAAGGTTGGGATAATGTACAAGGTTCTGATCAGACTGGTGTGAAGTATCTAAGGATCACATCAGACACTTAAAACTGAGAACAGGCAGGTAGCAGGTTCTTTTTTTTTTTTTTTTTTTAATAGCTGCTTGCCTCTCATTTCAAGAGACCCAAATCACACAACTTGTAAATCCAGTTGTCAGGACATGAAAATGTTGAGACTTCTGAAGCAGAAGTCACTTAGCCATCTGTCAGGCAGGAATGAATGTTGCAGAATAAAGCTTCTCCATTTCATTTCAATAACATGTTATATAAAACAAGCGAGCAGGGACACCTTGGCATATAAAGCAGGAGTGTATGTATATATATATAAAATCATATAATTTAACAAGCATATGAGGAAAAGCTCACCCAATGACAGTTACAACAAAAGAATAATCTCATAATGACTCTTTGACAGTTTATTTTCAGTGCATACGCTTATGCAGTACCTACTGTTTATTTTCTAAGCAGCTTAGCAGATGGGAGGTAAGTAGGATGATGATTATAATTCAATATAAAATACATTTAAATAAAGTTGGGGGTCTGACTTAAGCCCTTAAAAGTAAAAATACATAAGTTAACTCTCTGGCAACATCCGTAGCTCAGCTGCTATTCTTATTTTCTAAATGTGGAACAGCCTCTTATCACAGGCTGCCACACCACTGGACAATGTAGAATTGGTATGAGGGAAGAATTAGTTACAGCAGCTCCTAAAGAACAAGATTCCACACCACAGGCAATTCGACCCAACTTCTAACAGGCTGGTTTCCACATATTTATTTTGGAAATGGAACAAGCATTTATACTTTTGTTTTTCTGATATATATTCTTTCATACCTACCTGATCCAATTTACTAATATGTCTCAGAAGATAGGTGTCTCAGTAAAATACTATTATCTCTAATTTAGACAGGTGAGAAGCAGAAGGATTATTTAGTTTGCTTAAGTTTACCCCAAAAGTCTGTGCTGCAATACAGCATTTTATCAGAATCTCCTGAATCCCAGGTAAACCCTTCCAACCACTGCAGGCTTTTTTATGTCACCAAAAAATACTGTTTCAGGGAATAGGTATAGGAACATACCACTAGAGAATTTAAGGGAAAGGTGAAAAGAAACAATTCTGAAGATTAAATTGCATTCCAGTTTATTATTACATTTCCATTAAATTATAAGGTAACAAGGCATGAAACCAACAAGGCAACTGTAGCATCATACTGCAGTTACAGAAGATGGTCATCCTCAGTGGCTTTGATGAATCATGATATTGGATTGGGTATCTGCCACATCAAATATTAATTTAGGGATTAAATGTCTCAGTCAGACATTCAAGACTTACATCTGAAGACTGCTGTTTATTACCCACTGCCAACATAGGAAAAAGGGAGGTAAACTGCAATTAATGACACTTATTAATATATTTTAATAGATTTTAACTGTTTCATTAATTAAGAGCCAGAATGCCTCTAAGTACAGACCTCAGACACAGAAGGATGGAGGAATGCTTAAAAGCAGGATACTGAATATAGGGATGGGAGAAGACTGGATTTTGTCAGGTATATATGTATAGTGTATAGTGTGTAGAGTAAATGAGTATTTCCAAGAGCCTGGAGTAGAAATAATAGTGCTGGGGGTGGGGGGGAATCAATAGCGCATCCTCTGCCTGTCCATAGGATGAACATTCATGGAACATTCATTTAGATAACTTAACAAGAGATTTGATAAATGCATGGAAGAATAATCTGTCTTAAATGCAAGAAACTATCTCTGGTTTAGGAAGCATTAGAGTTCCATGTTCTTAGCACTGAGAATGCACACTGATAAAAGTCTGTATGCTTGCTTTGCTCTTATCCTGTGGGCTTCCTTCTGAATTTACTGCTAGGCAGGATAGTGGTTTTCATATGTATTTGATTTCTAATACACTGCTTTTCACAATAACCAGAGGTATTAGAATAAAATTAGAAAAAAAACCCACAATAAATAATGAATTTACTGTTGTGATCAATAGTCTCTGATCTTTTCAAAAGACCCTAAGTTTAAGAGGCCTGTATGATTTGAGGTGCTGGTGCAGGGAGTGGGTGGATGTCTTTGCAGTTGGGTTTTTTTTTTTTTTTTAAGAGCACACCAATTTCTTTTTTAACAGCTTCTATTTTTGTCTCCCTGCAACTTTTTTTTTGTGGCAATATTTTGACTTACAAAGATCTGATATGTTATAAACTCACGATTAACTTTGCTATGTCACATCATGTATGTAAGTCTGAGATATAAATTTTTTAATAAAAGACACAAAATCCTATTCAGCATGAATAAATTCTTTGTAAAAGAAGATTATAAAACACAGTACCAGAAGTACCTCACTAGTATATTACTGTTCTTGTAAGATGCACTCATGTCAATAGATCTGCTACAGAGTATATTGCTCAAATAATAAAATGGATATCAACAAAATATCTTAAGCCCATCTCTGAACAACATACTTGATCTGGTAACCTTAAAGTAAAAATAAATTACATACAATTCTTGCCCTTTCCAGTATTACATTAGAGATTCCTTTAAAGGCTTGCAAATTCAATTCCAGCAGCTAAATTATGTTAAACCTAAATTGGTTTTCCTTGTTACAGTACTGTTGCTCTAAGTGCAGACAGATTTTTGGTGGTTGGCTTTTTGTTTGGTTTGGTTTTATTTGTTTGCCCATGTTCTAGGTCTGCATGAACTTCCTGTTGCAAGCAGGCATGGTAGCAATCTAACTGATGGAGTTCTATGGGGGCAATTTGATTTGTAAAATAACAAATATTTTGTTTGACATTTCATATCCCTGAACTTGAAGTAAGCTTCAACAGCCTGTTTTCCCCAACAGATTACATGAGGAACTCTTCTGTGAAGAGGTAAGAAGTTTCTGCAGGTGATTCCCATCAGACCTCACTGCTGTGTGGTTTGGAAACTTGAGAATTTTTCAGACATTTTTAATATCTATCTGAATTTCACCTTTAAAAATAATTATTTCATCTCAGTATTTTTGCAGTTCTCTCATTCACAAAAGCATCTGCTTGTGGAAAAGCAAGTTTTCCACCATACCGTCAAGATGATGATTAACTGTGCTGATTATGCAAAAAACAAATTAGCCGGGTGGTACTTTGACTAAAGAATTTCTTTTCAGAAGCATTTTTTTCCATCAGGTACATAGCTTGAGATACACATATACTTCCTAAAGAGGGAATACTGGATGCCATAACAAAAGCACCCTCTTTTTTATGCTGCTAGGTTGGAGGCTTTTCCTCCGTAACATGTGATACCAACAAAAGAAAATAACCAATAGCAGTTACCAACTTCCTTACAAAGAGCAGTTACTGACTGGCACCCATGCTTTGCTGTATTGAAACAGTCACTGGGAGTCACGTTGAGAAGTGAAAAGGTCAAATAAAGAACAGGAGAAGAAAACCCCATACAATGTTAACAACACAGCCACTGATTTTAGTTTTCTGATAAAAGAATCTATTACTGAAGGAGTCATCTCAGGTCATTAGGCAACAAGTAAGATATTTTTCACACTAATTAGACAGGAAACTTTGTTATATCTTGACTTTGAAAATAAAAAATCCAATCTTTATTACTTAATTAAAGAACAGAAACATATACCCAGGCTATCAAACCTTTCTATTCTGATTTTAGTACTTTGGGCTTAGTGTCAAAACTTTCACATATGGCTCGAACATGTTCAGTAAGTGACTCATAACATACACCTAGTGGATGCACAGCTACCTGCTTCTGTCTAACATATACCCTGTTAATTGACAGGTCAACATATTGGTTTCTCTTTGTGATAAAATTCAATTTTGCAACACCTGTACCATCTTGTTACCCTAATAAAGTATTCAATCTGACTGATGTTTTGATGCCTTTATTTTCCACTTATTCAATAAAAAACCCCAACAACAGACTAATGTTATATTCCTTTCATTAATCAGAACCTTACAAAGTTTCTAACATTTTATTTTCTCTCTCAGAACAAAACTTTCCAGAAACTCATTAAAGTCTAGAGACATCTTCAGTAACCAAACCTTGGAACTGAATACTATTTTACTGGTCATCAAGAGGACCGTATCTGTCTCTTCAGCACTGTGACAACAGAATGGTATCATTTTAATGCTGCCTTTGCATGGGAAGGAGTGAGAAAGATAAGATCAGTGAAACATATGCTGAAATTAAGGTTGACATTAGTGTATCCAACATATACTCCCTCCTAAAACATGTATAAATGTTTGCTATGAATACTAGAAGATATTCAACACTATGTGGAAAGAAATTATACAATTAATTTCACTTAACTTCTTCCTGATGGGCTAGTTGGCATACATCTTCTGATAACAATCAAACTAGGTTAACACTAAGCTCCCACAGGGAGCACACTTGACAGTAACAACACACACAGATCTGACACGACCTCTTCAGAATAAAGTTTAATTTCTTTTGTCAGAAAGTACAGAGAACTCATAAAATTAATTTATAACAACAAAAAGACATCAATACACATCCACTTCGTTTCCTGGCATAGACAAAGTGTGGGTTTAAGGAAATGATTCCATTTCAGAGTTCAATACTCTCTGACCAGATCCTATAAGATATTCCACATGATGAGAGTTTAATGCTGAATACCAAATCTACTCATTTGTAGACACTTGATATCACAAGGGATTTTGATTTAGCAAAGCAATACAGCAGTGTATTGAAATTGCAATAAAGCTACTCTTAAGAGAGTATAGAAATGATATATATATATTTTTCAGATGTCCTCTGTCTTGCCAAACAGCCATCACTTCAGCAGATTGAGTTTCAAGGAACTCTATCTTCTTGTCTACCAATAAGCTGCTTTATTTAAAGGTTTACCATCCCACCTGCTTTGGAGACAAACTTTTGCATTCAGGCAGCATCACGCATTGCAAGCACAGCAAGGCTAGAGCTGCACAGGACAGACAATGAGCTTGAACATTATCAAAAGGTATCAGGCAATACAGAAACAGAAAACAAAGCCTTTCTCCCATGAAGAGGTATAGAGGTAGAGCCACAGGACCAAGAGAAAAACAGTGACTGCCAAGAAGTAAATGGGAATTTATACGTACAGAGGAAGTGTTAAAGTGAACTATTAAGAATATTACCTTTACATTCTGGCATTAAACCACCTACAACATCAGAAGGACTCGACCTTCTTTTTTATCCTCAAGTCATTCACAATTTTATTTACATGAAGTTCTCAGTTGCCTAAAGATGAACTAATGGATTAGATACTCAGTAATGCTGCAAACACAAGCCATTACAGGAAAACAAATCCTAAGCTGGTGCTAAAGCACTTCTTTTTAAAGTACACAAAATGTAAAATACATAGAGGAAAGGACTGGTAACACCTCATACTTGCAGCTAATCACAGGACTCAGAATGTACTCACTGGGACACAATAATGTCCTCAGTTTTGTAAAAATGTGGCCTAAATACCTTGTAATTTTTTAATGCATTTAATTATTGGCTCTGGTTTAAGATATTTAACAGGCAGATTTCAGATGTACTCAGAATGTTATACTTTCAAATTATTTTCAACAGTCTATTCAATTTTTTGAAAAATGTTTTAGCTGGAATATTAATAAGAAAATTCTGATGTTCCCTCCACCCTGTTTTTTCCCCAAGTATCAATTAATTTTGTCAAACACCCTGCTCAGGTGATTTGGAATGTGAAATGCCAACAAAAATGTCTAAAATTTATTTCCTTAGCAGGTGAAAGAACTATGTAATATTTAAAGTAACAGTAACAGTGTTACTCACTGTCCCATGCCTCAGTGGTTAAAAAACCAAAATTTACATGAGCCACTTTTGCAAAAGAATACAACTAATTAAGAAATAAATTATTTAAGTTACATGTGAACACAGAATTAGGATTACAATATCATTTCACAATTTTCTCACCAGTCAGTGTATTTGTTTGGTCTTACTTTATTTTCAAATAATGACCATCTATATTTCTGCATTATGTATGATTCTTCTAAGGAAAATAACAATAAGTAAGGAAAAATATACATTATATTCTTCCATTAAGGCATAAGGACAATTATTTAATAGAGAAATAAAAAAGTATCCTTAAGTAAAGAAGGAGTTTGAGAAGGAGAAAAACATTTTTCACATTTCTTATCACAGAGCATTGTCTGAAAAAGTGTTATGGTATAAGAGCTACTTCTAATTGAGAAAAAGGATTTATTCAGATAGAATAAAAATTACCTTTAAGTCTTCTTAGATCATGGAATAACACAGCAAAGAGTGAAACTGTTATAACTAACAATGTTGTTCAACAAGCTCCTCCAGCAAGAATGAGCCGGAATTTATAACACTTGGAGAGGTCTTAACCTTTGCTGTCCCTACTCTAAGATGCTTTCTCCTACCACTGTGCAGCATTTCCTCTGAGTGCCACTGCCCGGTGTTTGTGGAGCTACATGATGAACTGGAATAGCAAAATAACATACATTGAGAAATAACCTCTTCAAAACA
>JANIJG010010609.1:0-28773 GCA_024611175.1 Megaceryle torquata | reverse complement strand
TTGGGGAATAGCCTCTTCAAAACAGTTTTAACCCAAATCTGTTTCCAGGGTAGTGCATGGCTGAATGAATGCCCGTGTCAGCACAAAGGAGATGTTATCAGTGAGATGCATGGAGGAAACAGGAGGACCCACAGTAGAAGCAGTTTATGCCAGTTTAGGCTACAGAACTATGATATCATCAGTCACCAGCCCATTTGACAGGGTCAGTAAAGAAACTCATGCAGTTGTCACTGAAGTTTACGAGATCTTCAATTTATCTGACCTTAAGTAACCTATTTATCTAATACTGTATAATCTATAAACCTGACCAAGAATTAAGATTTTATCTAAAGATATGCCTATAACAAGGCTATAAAAAACCTCAAGGTTATTAAGTGTGGGTCACCTAAATCCCCATCATGCTTCTGAAAGGCTGCCCTTAATTATCTGCAGAACTTTATACACCAGGCAGCTTGTAATTTCAATGAAATTTCCTTACAAAAAACTGTTATTCTCTGTTCTGTTCCGTTCCTCAGCTTTACTGTATTTCAGGAATTATACCAATTTCATCTCAGTCTAAGTGAATACAGCTCCATTAACTCACAGATTTCACCACAGGTGATCGTGACCCATGGTATTTCACTAAACTGACTGCTTTAACTTTTAAAATAAATAAATAAACGGATAGGGCTTCTTTCAACATATAAAGAACAGTTATGAGCTAGATAGAGAAATTATTAAATGTGTTCAGAGTTTAAATTGCAGGAAGCATTCTCTAGGGAAAGAGTCCATTTCAACTACTTGTAATCCACTCAAAACAGCTGTCCAGATGAAAGGAGTGTACAATAAAGCTACCAAAAAATGGAGCACAATTTATGCACTTTCAGTAGTGCCACAATAAACTGCAGGTGTCTGGAAAAATTAAAGCCATATAACTGAAAGCATCACTATTGGTTTCCTGATGTACAAAACCTACTTTTCATACTGTTCTTCATTATTTCTGTTGGACTACTTACACTTAACATATGGCCATTTTAAATGCAAATATTAAGGATATGAAAATGCTCAGTCACATGCTGAATTTTGGATGCCTCCCAGAAACTAAAGTGGTTTGATAATAAGACAAAAATCACATTAGTTGTCCAAGCATAAATTTGCCTTGGCCATCCAATTATCAATATGCATTTAGAAAAATAATGTGCAACATGAAGGGAGACTTATGAGTGGAATTGTTGCCATTGTCCCTAGAGGAAAAAAGAGAATGAAGTATAATGGTGAAGTTATAAATGACGAATGGATTGATACAAGAAACCTACTAATAGTATGTGCCACTGATTACTTTAGAAAGCAAAAGGTAATAGAAATTATCCAGAAAGTTTCTCGAGTCATGAATAATGCAAACTCACTTAGCTTAATAGACCACATTACATTTCACCAGATCTGAAGGAAATGGAAGAAGAAAGAATAAATAGCAAAATTCATATGTGGGATTTGATGAATTGGAAAGAAACAGTCTAACTGAATAATGAAAGGTAAGCAATAACAAAAAGGACTGAAAACAGTAACCAAACACAATTGTCATCACTGAAATATAACTTCTTTTTAAAAAGACAGATAAAGATTAAAAATGCTAAGACTTAAGGTAAGCAAACCCAAATGTATGTGGATTTGGTTTTTGAGTCTTATGTGGAGCCAAGAGGGACTATGAAATGTAAGCACTTATGACAAAATTATTACAGAGGACTGTGTCATGCATGAAAGCAAAGACATCAGAACATTAAACTCTAAAATAGTGAAATACCTTGTTCATCTCAGGTTGCCCTCAGTTTGGTACAGAATTAGTAACATACGTCTGAATTGCTTCCAGGCTCCTACGTCATTGAGCATTCCTTGCCTGCACCCATAGTTCATGATGAAGTCCTTGGGGGTGCCTGAAGCCCCTCATGTCAAACCCCTTTTGTTCAGTAGTATGCATGAGAAGAGGAACAGTCCTTTCACCCTGACAGCTGGATGAAAATTGCAACAAGACACTGAGGGCCTACACATGCCAAGTGGCCCAGGCACAGATGCACATTATATTGTCTTTCTAACTTTTCTTTTTTTTTTTTCTTCCAGTTAAAAATTTATTATTTTTTTCTTAGATATACAGCTAAGTTTGAAACAGCCTTTATGACTGTAAACTTAAAGGTATGTGTCAATGTCACATGTATTCCATAAGACTAATAATGCATTTAATTACTATTCAGAGAAGTATTCTCATTGATTTTTTTCTCTCTCCAGATAAATACTCTATCTTCCTGTTAAATTTTAACAATTTTGCACTGCTAGAACTACAGACAGGTGTGGAAGAAAGATATAAATTAACATCCTTCTCTACATTTTTTCTTTACATCTTTATGCTTATATTTGTCTTCAAAGCTTTATCTCCCACTGAGAATTGCAGTTAAATATAACTTTAAATAGTATTTCTGTAGATATAAAGTGACAATCAACTGTAAACAAGTAAAAGGTTAATCCAAGTTTTAAAAAGTTTATGAAGTTTCTGGCTTTCTTAGTTTAGACTTTACTAAAAAACTGTTATACAAAGGAACACTAGGACATAGTTACGTTTTCTGCTCTACTTTCCATAACACTTATTTCTTGATTCCTATAGTCACACACACACTACAAACCAAAACAAGATTTTTAGATGTCTGTTGAGTCTTTTGCTTGAAATTATTTAAAATCAATTTATAATCACAAATCTATTTCCCATAGAAAAGCATTCCTTGAATGATCTTGTAGGAAGGCTCTTGAAACTCAAAATATTCTAAAACCAAGCACATATTTTTAAAAGACATGTATGTGTATGTGTGTATGCATATACACAAACAAGGTACGTTTAAATAAGGTATTCATGTTTATAGTAACATGACTTCTATGTACTTTCTCTGTCAAGCTTTTAAGATACATTCAAGTCATATTTTCAAGACTTTCTATGTACATAAACAGAAGCCTTCCACTCTTTATGAATCACAGATTTTTCAGTTTCAGGACTAGAGACTTGCGAAAAGCTTAAATACTGACAAAATTATGATCTCAAGAATTAGCAAGGAAAAATAGAAATAGATGAGGGCAAATTTGTACATGGGAAGAAGATACATCTCATTATATAAACCTTCACAAGCTTTAACCTCTATGACAAAGAACTTGGGAACTGGGTGTAGGCAGTGACTGAGTTATGCTCTAGCATCTGCTATTTTTCTGTGTCACTAAACTTTTCTGATGGTTTCTGACATTCTCTTCCTCTGACCCCCCACTAATGCCTATCAGTCTGGCTTCACTTTCTCTCTTTGGTTTCCTTTGATGCAACAGCATAGTATGGTATACACTTGTTTTACATATTTGCTGTGAACTGAAATGTGTGACAATCAGCTGTCCAGAATGATTTCCAGAATGCTATGCCTGTCAATATTATGAAATTTCGCATGAGGAGCATGCATGCATGGTTCTACCTATTTTGATAGTTCTGAATTTATGCTTTGATTAGTACATACATTTCATTACTATATACTAAACGACATGTCATTCAGTTAGATATTCTTATTTGCTAGCAAAAGTAGAACTTTAAAGTTATTCAAAGGCTTCTCTTAGCAGCCCATCAGTAAAGCTACACTTTTTTCAGGAAGAACTATGTGGGAGGGACAAAGCAACTCACACTGAATTTTAGAAGGAGCTTGGGATAACAGAGGTAAAAGGCCATACGTAATAGAGAGAAGAATAGGAGAAAGCTAAGGGTTCAGGCAAAATAATCATACTGTTGCAGGCAAGAATTATCAAGTGCCTAATCAAGTGTCTAACCACGCTTAGCAGTCTCCCAGACTTCTGTGCTGAAGACATCGGCTATTATTAGAAGTGCTGGTACACAAAGAGTGAGATAAGCTGTAATTTCCTTCAGTCACCTGTGATGCTCCCACTGCACTGACTGTGTAAGCAAGGCTGTGTGAATGAAAGTGCAAAAGCAAGCAAAATTTGCCTTTCTGAATCCACCAGAGACATTTCATCCTTTCTCCCGCTACTCCTCAAATCCTCATAGGAGTGTCTCCTTGTTCTCCCAGTTTTTAAAGGTAGAGGTATGTAGAGTATTAATCGCTTTACCTAGAAACTGAGTTAACTCATATAATTGCATATTTCAGATAAGAATCGAGCCTAAAATATTCAATGCTGGGAGCCAATTAAGGCTTTAATTAGGAATAAAACAGGAAAGGCATAAGGGATTCACACATTATCGATATTTTCAAAGCTCCAAGTTATATTTTCAGGGAGGTCTTTGTTCTACAGTAGAGAAGAAGAACTATGCTGAAACATTTCTCTCACAGTAGGAGCCTTTTGTCAATTTGCTTAAGAAATTATGCAAAAAAACCTACACAAAAGCAAGTTTTTTACTCTTCCACTTGTCTGAAAATCAGAACTAGACAGAATTAGATAAAATGAAAGGAAACTTTCACCTGAGAAAAATCACTGCCTTCCATTAAGGACTTCATCAATGCACATTTTAGCAGATTAAAAAAAATTCTGTTAGCCAGCGGGACAAAGAGACTACATAGTAATTATTCCTTTTGATCTTCACTTGCAGGAAGACATCTGACAACTGTCAGAGATAAAGCTTACAATTAGGCAGCTTTTTTAAATAATTAAGCGCAGGAACTGAAGCTTTCCCTAGACTTGCCTTTTTTTTTTTTTATTACCTCTGGCTGTATTATTGCCAAGCCAGCTGAGAAGTCACATCCAGCCATTTTCTCCCATTTCCTACACACAATCAAATTGAAAATATCTGAATGAAGCTGCAGCCCACCTCAGTCACTAAGGTGACATAAGTTAACACCACACTAGGCAGTCACTTAGTAGAAATTAATAATCAGTGACCCATCTAATTACTCACTAAATGAAAGTCACTTTTTTTTGTTTTACTTCTAAAAACCAGTCTGACTATTCAACCATTAAAAACTCTCCTGATGATATTTACAACTTAAAAAAAAAAAAAAACAAAAACAAAAACAAACATCAACAGCAAAAGTTGAAAGGAAAAAAAACCCAAAGGGCTATGAAGACTGTGAGAAGTCATTTTTTTGCTGTTAACCCTAGTGCACAGAAACAAATTTCTACCTGCATTCAACCTGTTTTGCATACACTCCACATCTAATAAAACATTTTGCTTTTATCTTGGTAATAGAAACAAACTAACAAGTACTAGAAGTTAAGTAATGCCTATTTCAAGAGCTGACTTAATGACATAAAGAGGATTTACAGAGGAAAGCCTGGAGAAAGCTATTGCAGTGATTCATTATGCTGAAAAGCACTTCCAACACTGACTTTTGCTTTTGTTCCCCAGACCTACTGATGTCAACAGAAATCAGGAATGACTGGATATCATCAAACCCAATTATCCTCAAAATTTTTTACTATCTAGAATAGCGTTCTTGTTTTTAAGAGGAGATATGTAATAAAGTATTGTTTCTAGAAATAAACATATAACCATCTTAATTTATTCTTTTTAATATTCATGATATATTCTTATACAGAAGTCTAGTTAAACGAAATATTTCAGATACCTCCAGATGCTTATGTTAATTACAAGAAAATAAATAACCAAAAACAGAGAATCACTTAAAAGTTGCCTATTGCATAATCTTGAAAGTAAAAATAAGGTATATTTAACAAGAATTTCCTTTAATTACTGAAATAGATGGTCAATAATGGAAACACTAAGAATCGTCAAGAGTATGCAGTTAATTGAGCTAATTTGCTGCAAAGAGTTATCACTTTTTTCTTCTTCCTTTCCTTACCTACTTTTATGCAGCCAAACTTTGTAAACTCATGATTCTAATCAAGCTGAGTTCTTCTATACAAGTCTGATGAATAAATGGGCTTGATCTAAACCCAACTGAAAAAATTGAACATTTTTGCCTATTTCAAAAGTTATGGACTAGGTTCCATAAATTTTATCTTAGTTTAACAATTTTGTAATATAACAAGAAATAATTTAAAGGCCTTTATGACTGAGTGTTTTACTTACAAAGGAACAAACTTTTTTTTTTTTTTTTTTCCCCAGATGAATATCCAGGAAAGCATGATAGTAAAGTGGTAACCAGGAATATTAATAATTGTGTGTACTATTTATTCCTCTATTTGTTTTATGTTGGCTTGTTTTTGGGGGGGGAGAAAGGGTTGTTTGGTTGTCTACTGTTCTGAGAAGAATCACTAAGTCTTGACTTCAACAAAAGTTACTTTAGCTCAAGTGATTTATAAACCATGCTGTTCAGCTGTACTTTCTCTCCAAGTTTGATTGTTACAAAAACAAAAGACAAATAAGTTGTTTTCAAGTAACGGAACTATTTTTATTGCTGTTGTAGGAAATTGTGAATATGGTACAAGTCCTCTACTTCTGTTTTCAGGAAAGACACTTGTACAGATTTAAGTAGTAGGATTAAAAAAGTCTAGTTCATTCCATGGTAGCAGATACAACTGTCTACTTCAGAGGGAACCCTATGTTTCACTTACAAAGACCAGTCCTATTTGGACAACTACCCCTTATTGCAACAAAATTATAATAATTGTTTTATCAGAAGGAGGCACAGTTGATTTCTTTCTTGAAGCTCCATTTCTCACAAAACACCCCAAACTAGTGCTGATGTTCTAGATCTCCAAAAGGAAATATTTTATGACACTTTCTCTCTGCACAGGCACAAAAGCTATTAACCTCTTCATGCCTCAGCTTTCTTCTTCCCAAAATAGAGTGGTCTTATCTATACCAACAATTAGGAATAATCCCTTGTTCACAATATATCACCTAAGAAAATACTGTCACTGTCTGAAACCTTGCTAGGCAGGTCAAGAGTCATTTTTTCAGCCTGTGCTACAGTCTGTATGAATTTCATTAGTACTGACATGAGCAAATCAGCTATGTTTCAAGAACTTAATTTTATCAATGAATTACAGGAATTATACACAATTATATATTACCCAACTGAATGTTCCTGGCCTTTGATTCTTCTTTTGCTTGTCCTGGTGATTCAGAATTTTCAGAGATCTCAAAAAATCCCAGATATCTTTAAAAAGGTATTTTCTCCCTAGAAGAACCCCCGAGGGAAATGAATCATATGAACTGTGGTGCCTTTCCCACTGTGCCCTGTGAACTCTCTCTTGAAGGTTATACTTCAAAGTAAAAAAATTTTCAGCACTTCTGCGGTACATATTGTTCCTTGATTTATGGGAAAAAAAAAAAAAAAACCAAACAAAACCAAAAACCCCAAGTATGTTATTACCACCACGACTCTCCCTAGCGTTCTTGGGAGGTAGGAAGGAAAGAACTAAATCAAAGGCTTCTGTGCTTAAGCAGCTCACAGGTTTTAGTTCAATAACTTGAATCACTTAATACTTCTGAAAGGTTTCCCATTTATTTTTTTGTCATGGCCTTTAAAGACATGTAGTCTCCTTCTAACTTGAACAAAAAATAAAGTTTAATTTTACAAGCTTAGCTTTATGAATTTCATCATCCTTTAAAACAGCCAGATTCTGTGCCCCAGAAAAAGAAATTAAATCATTCCACAGTAGTACAAACTATTGGATATAGTGCAGCTTGCAGTGATTTTTCTACCAAGCACATCTTTAATTGCTTAAGAAGGATTATTAATTGCTATTAGAAACTGTTCATCAGTCCTAACAGCTTATTGATGAAATGTTATCTTCTTGAGACCTTGTTTTCATTTACCATGTTATCTCTATGATTCATTCATTATAATATCAATACTATGCCAACCTAATCAAATAATTTTTGCCCTTTCCAAATTACTCTCTTCCCCCTGTGCAAGCAAAACACAGTATACCCATCACTTACATTTCTTAAAACACTGCAACTTCAAGTTTGTGCATTTGCTCCTATCCCAAACTTAAAATTCATTAATATGCCACAGCACTTCTTTCAAGCTCTATATATTTTGATTTCCTTTGTACCTTTTGTAAGGGAAAGTTCAGTTTGTTTACCAACCCCCTCTCAAGGCTGTCCACCTGCCTGTGTACCTCAAGAACTTCATACAGTTCCATCCATGACTGCTGGTTGTGTTCAGACATTCTTTTCACGCTTGATGGCACTACAAAGTATTACCAGTGGTAACACCAGAATGGGTCTAAAGAATACATAGTTCAGGTAAACCTGTGTCTGTAATTCCTAAGCACAGCCACAGTACAAAAAGACCAATGGCAAACTCCCTTTTACTTCCATTTTTGTTCTTTCCCTCGCTCTTCATTGAGCCTTTATTCATACATTTTACCTGCACAAATTAAAGCTTTGATTCAGTAAAACACACCTGACGTAAAGTATACATCCAATACATACCATCCAAAATCTGTATGGTAGTTAGAAATACTTCCACTACTTTTAGTGTTTTGCCTTTAGAATATTTTAATTGCAGACAGGGTGCATGAAGCTCAGATGGAATTACGCAAAATACCATAAAGGAACATGACCAAAAAAGCAGAGAAAATAATCAAACCCAAAATGTTTTAAGCAAAGCAAAAATTTGTCATCAAACAGCAAAATCTAGGATGGGCAGATACATACTGTGTGAAAAGTGAACTTGTGACTGATTAGCATATTCACATCATGGTGAAAAAGTATAAGATGTTGATAATTTATACATCATGTACTTGAATAGTAAAATGATGCTTTACATTTAATGGAGAAAGTAAAATTTCTTTAGATTTAAGATAAGAAATACTGACTTTGGAGACAGAAAGTTTATTTTGATTGTTTAAATTGCACATATTAGCAACACTATGCTCTTACAGTGATCTAGCAAGTAGAGGGGAAAAAAGACTGACACCAAAAAAAGACAAGTACTGATTTATTAAAAGAATGGCATCAAAACTGCAGTGCAAACTACTGTTTTTTCAAACTAAATCTGAATTTTTACACGTTGGAAGTAGGGATAAAAAAGTAGGCTTTAAGCCATAATGATGACTTCTGGATTTCCAACACCTTGGCACCTTAAAATCTCCAAAACTGCTACAAAATATAATTAATAAGCCAGAGTAATGGGATGAACTTATAACCGTAACAAATTATACACTGTTACCAATTCCTCACTCCTCACCTGTCCAGTTCTTTTAGGGATAAGGAAAAAACAAAGAAAAGAAAAATTATATTTAAGAGCTTTGAAGCTCTTAAAAATAAATAACCACCTCTTAGTATAGGCAAGATCAGCTAACAAATAAAGTACTGTTCCAAAAACATCCAAGCCAAAATAAAAACTTGAACAGTAAGGGAAGTAAACATGCTGTGCCATAATGTAGCAGTTAACTTGCAGGGCCTTTTACCCTATGCATCCTTCCATCATCACCTCTTTCACTGCTTATCCAATCAACAACAAAAGACAAAATGCATGAAGGATCTGTGATTTATGTTGAAAGTTGCAAAACTTCATGGCAATTCAGAAGAAATAACACATGCCTAGAAAGGCTATCTACATTTTTTTCTAAAATGAATGTTTCTGCATTTGAGAGGTATTCATCCCTTGTGTATTAAAATGCATTTATTATCTGCTTAATAAAAAGCGAAGCCGACAACATCAGGGGCTTTCAAAATAATCGTACTTGAATTTGATCAGCAGAATGTTATTAACACTGCAAGATGAAAAACAAACAGGATAAAAACTTGCAGCATTTGGAGACATCATTATATTCTATTTTTGAAGAACAGAAGCAGACAAATCTTTGTTTAAGATTCTGGTCATGCTCAGCTCATTAGTATTATGTTAGAAAATTTTTAATTCTCTACAAATACACAGGATAACGGATATGTCCTAAAGAAAGATGTGGTTATAGAGCTCACCACACTTGAATAATCTATTTCATTTGGATGTGATAGAATTTCATATATAGCATTCTCACCTAACACAAGGAGCTTTGCTAATTTTCTGAGACTATAGGCAAAAAATTTTGATACTTTTGCATAGGTACGTTTCAGTTAGTTCTGCTTCCTAGTCTCACAAAGTACCTGCAGGAAAATTACAACTCATTCAGGCATTTGTTGTTTGAAACTGCTCAAAGATTTCTCTGGTCTGAAAGCTTATGCTGAACATTTACAGTTGCTAGGTGATATGCAAGTGGTGGTCAGTAATTGTGATTGAAGATTGTATGGCCTTCATGGCCATTTTCCATTTTTTGATTGGTGATCAAGAAAAATGAAAGACAGACTTTGGTATAAGCAATTCAAGATTTAGTCACTATCAATATACGACAAAGATATAGTGAATGTTCATATTGTTATAATGCAATTTCGATCAGGAAAAAAAAAAATCAAGCATATAAAGGAGTGCTGCTGAATTAGATGAGCAAGTGAAATCTTCAGTACATATTTGCCAATAACTCTCTTGACGTATTTCCCAGTTTTATGCATTAATAATGTTCTGATCTCTGTGATTTCATTCTTATATGAATAACAATGTTCTAAAGCTAGTCTAAATTCCATATTTTTTCCACTCTTGTAATTGTATTCTTTCTCTCTACTCGTAGCATGTATATATACTTATTCATGCTTGCAATTAGGCTACACAGTTGTAGACTGAGACTCCCATCAGAGGGCTATATGAAAATATGCTTTTGATGAGATTTCCTGTAACTTAATTTTTTGTGTGACTGTAACATAAAATGTTATATGCTTGCTTTCCCTCAAACTCCCTCACATCTTTCATGAACCATCATCCTTTTTAAGGTTTCTCTTAGGCAGACTGTGTCCATGTCTAAAGCTGTGCAACTGACCTGGAGTTAAGAGTCTTATCTATTTTGGAAACCTTTTGCAATTCTGAGCAAACTGCATTACAAGACTAAAACAGCACCAGGGTTTTGAGACAATGAAAGATGTAAATAATTTGAAATTTTCAGTCCAGATTTTTCAATTGATTTTGGAGACCTTCTTTCTGTATTAAATGATCGATCAGCAAATGGGTAGTATACAATGATCAGCTGAAACACCATTTAAGGAATGACACCAAATTACAATCAGTGATTGAGATAGAAAGGAAAAAAAAGTATAAGCTTTCAGTGTTTTGCTGGTCAACGTTGAAAGAAAGAGTAATAGACTACAGTCTATAACAGTAGGGAATAAGAGATAATATGAAAAGAGGGAAGACATAAATGAGAACATAAGAGAGACACAAACCTGACAGACAAATTATAAGGGAGTCAGAAAGGAGAACCAAACCTGGTTAGACACACTAATTGATAAAGGTACAGAGAATGCAGGAATGGTCATCTCTGTATTACCTCATCTAGGACATTGCCAAATAGGATACTAAGGAGAAGGGAAAAGCTGTAAACAAAATATACTGTGACACAAACCTGTCAGACAAACATAAAAGAGACAATGACCAGAAACAAACCTGGTCAGTCACACTAATGCCAAGAAACTTCAGACAAACCAAGAGAATGCGGCTGATAAGGATGCAAATTTGAAGGTCCAGGATGTTACTGGGGATCTTGAAGCTATGCAGACTGATGGGGGAAGGGATGGGGAAGCAACAAAGTAGGGACAGACAGGAAGAGGTATGAAAAGGGTGTGCAACTTCTAAAATGGAGTTGGTTAGTATGCTTGTCTGACTGAATCTTGCACTTGATCACACAATCTGTTCTGTCATATTAAAGCCCTTCTTGACTACCTCTGTGTAACCCCACTCTCTATTCCCTGTGGAGGGTGAGGGGGTAGCTGCTGGAGTAAGGCCAGAGGTGTATGTTGGGAATGGGTCAGAGATGTTGGATTGATGGAGGGGTCATGCTGATACTCGAGGGATCTACTGCGAATCAAGAGAGCATTGAGTGGGTGCTGTCAATAGCAAGCTTCAGCCTCTACCAGATGAAGAGGAGCAGAGCACTTAGCTGTCTGTGCTTGCATTGATATCAGTCCTGCAGGTAGGTGATGTTAAGGCAGCACTTTGACGGTGGCACACCTTGCTGTGTCATGGTCCTCTGCGTGTCCTTTTCAATGTCAAGCCCAAAATAGGCTTCTTGTTAGTCTCCCTGATCACTGATTTATGACTTACTTAGCATTAAGTTATCTGGCACCTGACACAGAACTGAGAAACATTAAAGACAACATATTAATAAATTTCTTAGATTAACAGAGTTCTCTCGGTCACTTTGTTGGAATAGGCTATCTCTGCTTGCCTAATTGCTAACTTGAAGCAGAGGGAGAACTCACAAAATCATCAAATACTTTCACCCACTTTGGATATCCAACTTGATTTTCCTGGGCTTAAAGAGTCAGAAATTTAGAAGAAATTGATTAATCATTAGATGCTAAGAGTTTCCTCACCATGGCCAGGAAGGTTAACAATTAGTAAATTTGCAACTTATCAATTGTTTATTTTTCTTATTACCATTCTTTGCTTCCAGTTTGGATGTCACATGTGTTTTCTTTTTTGTTTCCAAAGAACAGCATCATATTCAAATGGAAACACCAGCAACAGCCTGTTTTAAGTTATGTAATGTCTACTTGCTGTTTTACAAAGTAGGACTGAAAATTGCTCACCATATTGTTATAGTAGGAATCCTGGACATCCTATTAGGGCTGTAAGAGTCTTGTGTCACTAGTATTCTTCAGAACAAGACATAGCTCAGCTACCTTAACTTGCAATCTACAGAATCTACTGAAAGTACAAATATCAAATAAAATACCTTTTCCAAATTTGAAACTTGCCAATCCAATCATTGAAGTGCAAAGTTAGAATATATGTGGGGTTTTTTTTAAACATGAAACTTGAAAATGGGAAAGGTTAAAATAAAGACCTATTTTTTCACTAACCTTACAAAAGCAGATAGAAAGTGCTACTAGTTAAGTTTGGGTCTTCTCAGTCATTAAAAAAAAAAAATAGCAGAAAACTGATGACAAAATTGAATCAAGAACTGTATTTCTGCCTAATACATCCAAGTTCTGTCATCTAGTGAGAAAAAAGCATTTTTCTTATGCATCACAGAAGCATCTTGAAAGTGACCTGCAAATATTACATATAGCTTTAGAAATAGTTCTACTACTTCTCTAGTACTGCCAACATCTCTTGACTTTTACTTCCTGAAATTGAAGCCTGGAAGAAAATCCAACAAGTACACAGCATGAACACTGAAAGTTCAAAAAGGAAATAATATGAAATGCTAGTGTTTCAAATAAGAATGTAAAATACATACCAAGATTAAATATTCAAGTGTGTCTACTCTAAGCACAGGTTGTGATCACTACCAGCTTCTCATGAACATTAACCCTATCCTTGCCAAACCCAGGATAGTGACATAGATTCATTCTTTTAAATTAAGATATTGGTATATGATACTGGTTATACAAGCACCTCAGATACCTGGTGAAAGGGAAAACTGTGGCACACACTAAAAAATTACACTGAAGAAAATAAAATGTAAATGGAACTGTGTAGGAAAAAACCCAACCCAAACATTCATGAATCCATCTTTTATATAAAATGGTACCAGCGAATTTCTGTTGAATTAAGTTTTAAATCATAAGGACAAATGTTATTTATTCTTATCCTTGTCACTTATCATGTGACAAGTAGGGAAACAATTTCAAAATGATGTAAGGGAGGCCAGAGAAGCTATTAATAATCCATCCCATATCAATTTTTTAAGTGCCAAAGAAGAGCCAAATAGAGTCACATCAGAAACAATAAGTGAATGTTAGACAATATTAAGAAAAGAATGGAAAAACATCATTATCTGACTGATTCATTCCAAAATGCATTCAACTTCAGTGCTTTTCCATATGCAGAGGTGCAAAAAAAGGACAGCAAACTTGTCTGAGATTCAGATACCTCAAAACCAGAATAAAGTTCCACTTAAAATACTCAAATTAGCTGATGTATCGACTTACGTTGGCAGATATAAAAAGACAAATATGAGACCCATATCCTCCTGGAGAGCCGACTGACAGTCAGAAGAACACCCTGGCATCTAAAGTGGAAACAGGTGCCTATATTTATACACAATCCCATCCATCATGCCTATACAGCTGTGAAAACAGTAGGTAAGGAATAATTATTCACAGCTCCTCAAATATGGGCAGTAGCAGGTAGCACATTTAAAGACAGATAGTAACCAATACATTGTCACACCTTGTGTGCCTCTGTGTACGTGCATGTAGCTTATATGGCTGCTGACTGGGATGCCTCCAAGTACACACCAGCTGTCCTCCTTTCGCCTCCACCAGATGCTCACTCTTAAAATGTGAGTGACGCCATTAAGGAGGTGTGGCACAGCTACTACTTGTTGTAGATTAGAAGAATGACAGCTGCCTCTCAAGGAAAAGAAGGAAAAAAAGGAAAAAAAATTGAGCTTAGAATATTGATTGCGCTACCTTTGCATTTCCTACTGGGGACACTTCTGGGTAGAAAAATAAAAGTGAGAATTTACAGGATTGACAACTTTTTGTAAATTAACAAACAAGCACAAAACACTGAAGTTCAACTCTTTCTGTCAACCAAAAATATAAATAATTGACTTCCTCCACCTTTTATCAGTGTATTAATGCATAAATGAAAAGGCACTGCAACTGTTCAGAGGTGAGCCATCTAATTCCCAAAGACACTAGATGATTCATGTGGAGTTTCATTTTTCAAATAAGCTCAGGACCCTGATTGGACAAACTGATGGGGGATTTACTTTTAAATTGCTCTTCTATTATCTCTAAAATGGGACCTAGGGTATTTTTGAAGCATTTGTTGATTTTAGAACATGGAATTAGAAACACCGATCGTCTCAAAAATATTTACACTTAACCAACACTCTGTGATTGATAGGGAAGGAAAGGTAATCAAATCTATCAAATCCACATAATTACAGAGCATTTCCTGGAAGTCTTGAGCTGAACAGTGATCCTGATGTTGCTACTCTCTGCACCTGAGTGTAATTCTTTATGTACCATGCTGAAAAAGATTTTGCTGGCAGACATGCTAAGGATGAAAACATTGGACATCTTAAATTTTCACCAACGAGAAAGTTCATGGTTTCCAGTAGTAAAATGATGAACTGCAATAATAACCTTGCAAATCAGTAAATCTCTAGGGAGAATATTTTGCATCTTTGACCTATACCATGTGAGGCACTAAATATATTTTTCGTTCCTGTTATAAATGAATCATTCTGGAATCCCATTAAGGTAATGTTGCTGTACAGAAATTAACTATGGCATTAGTCATCAGAGTCTAAATAAATGTGATGAATTACAACATAAATTTTGACTTCTGGTAAGATTTCACTCTATACAAGTTCCCTGCCCTTGCAAATACTGCCCTTGAATTCTGCTGATATTTTTGTTTCCCCCTCCCCACTGAACTTCATATATGTAAATTATAATCTTTCATTCCCATCTGAAGTATATCCAGCCAATGGTGTTGACATATCCAATTTTCTGAAAGGCTTCAAGTTGGTTTGGTGGAGAAAGATTTTTCAGAGAGTGTCTGATTACAGCTGGCTTTGTATATTACCAGCAAACAAGTACCAGATAGAATGAAAAGATACATGGACCTGGCTTTTCCCTATCATATTGTTCAGAGTGTTTGTATGAAGGCATATTTTGTTCCAGATCTTATTGATTAGTGTATTTTGAAGTATTAAAGTTCAGTTTCTAACAGCTCACCTCAACTTCCAAGGTCTAAAGACTTTTGAATAATACATTTAAGACCAAAGACAGACAGAAGTGCCGGTGATCATGACACCATGTTTTGGAAGTGAGTTAGAAGACCTGCAGTGTCTCTTCAGACAAATATGGAATTTAAACATTCCTCATGGGAAGAGATCTTGGAAATGGCATCGTTTTTCTCCTAAACAAAACCTGCATTATTTGGAGAACAGATGTCCTGATGAAGGATCACTTATGCATTTTACATTAGATTGTTATAAAAAAAAAAAAAAAAAAAAAAGCCAGTAATGTCAGGAACTCAGGATTTCACCTAAACTCCCATTTTTAGGTGACTACTGAAATGAGTAAACACCAATATGACAGATACTCTTCGGGTTTTTTTGGTTTTTTCCATATCACTTTTCTTCTACTCTACATAGAAGCAGAACCTTGAATAAGAAGGTTGCAAGAAGTTTCTACTACCAAATAACTCTAAAGTCCTTGGGAAGGATGGTCAGTCATCCACAGTGTAGAAGGGGGAAGGATGTAATATATATGCTTGTGCTGTGTATTTTCTATTAATAAAGTTTAGGTCATTCATTCAGATTTTCTACAACACCATTTTTCAATGTGAAATTCTCATCTTATGCCACATAGTTTTCCAAAATATGTAATACACATTTGTAAACTAGAATTTTTAACATATTTATCTGTAGAATTTAGCCTCTCTTTTTGTTCTCCTAAGCTATACAGCTAGCATATGCAACACTCAAATTTACTTTATATTTGAAATTGCTTCTGAAGTTAGTTTGTTTTCCATTACTTTAAAGGCCTGCACAGGTTGTAACACTTTCTGAACAGTGCCATGTGACATTACTGCTCTTCCCTAAATGAGTGACAGCAAGCCCAAAACATTTTACTTGAATATTGTTTCCCAGTGTTTTACACAGAACAGCAGTACTCCGCCAAATGAATCATGATATAAAGAAGTACTAGACACAGGATTGGATCATAGGTACCACAAATAATTCTCAATTAGAGTACATATCCATGGATTATTTACTTGCACACTTGTACATCTGAATTACATTTTTATACGTCAGTTGTTAAACAGTGTTGCCTCTGGTTTTCTCCCCTTGATCTTTTAACACTGGGAGAAACATGGTATGCAAGTTAATATACTATGCCACAAAATAACACACTATGACACAAAAAACCTCCATAGTTTGAGATTACTAAGAAAATACTGAGCATCTTTTAATCCACTGATACATAGTTTAATTTAAGCAAGTTTTGCATTCCCTTTTTAGAAGTTTGAGATCAATTCTCATTTATACCTAACTCTGGTTTACATCAGAGATAGTCTACCAGATAACACTTTTTGCAATTAACTTAAAAGATGCTTGAATTAATAGTGATAGACGGACACATTACTTCAGCATAATAAAGGCACTTAGCTTAAATGAAAAGCATGTCTTTTTGTTTTTCTTAATGTAACTAAAATATCAAGGGAGAAAAAAATCAAAATTCGAATTCACCTGAATGCACCATTTGGTACTTAATGAAATGCAAAGATTGAGAAAGTTAATGTGTGCGGATACTGATGTGAAGCAGTTAATACTGTGCTTCAACAATGCAGTTTCCAGCAGTGCGAGATACTTCTGTACCAATAAAGTCATGGTATTTAAAGGATTTTTCATGAATTTGGCAGCATAGGACAGATAAAACTTATTTCCATATTTAGTGTATTTCCTTTGTCTCCATCTATGGCAACTATCTTTCATAGCATCTCAGATAAGGATAGCTGGAACAATCTTCCAGAATGACAAAATCCGTGGACCATCATTGACTTTGTAAATGAGCATTTATGGGTGATGTTTGAAAATGACTTTTCATTTTCTTCATACTTCAAAAGTACATCCTGAATTTCCATAATACTGCCACTGTTTCTGACTGGCCCCTCCACTAAGAAAGATTTTAATGAATATTGAAGTTGAAGCTTTTTCTAAAAAATAAACAAAAAAAAACCCCCTCTCCTAACTAAAGGGGAATAGATGCATAAGAATGCTTGCAGTCAATGGAAAACAAATTTTTTAACATTGAGTAACCTGAAAGAAATCTATTAGCCAATTTATTAGAATTAAACAGTTGTTGCTATTAGCAACAAATTAATATAGACTTCCTTCCATAATTACTTTAATTTATAACAGTTGTCATAAACAAGTAGACACTCTAAGAGAACAGTTAATAGTGGGTTATGTACAATGTATGTTAAAAATAAACTCACTAAAATAACTTCCAAACAATAGTTTAGAAGATAAATTTTCAAAATACGAATTTGACAAATTTCACCTTAAAAATCAAAGATATTCTATATACTTTAACATACTTTATCACAAGCAGTTCTCAGTTAAACAAGTAGTTTAAATATTTGTGACTGATCCTTAAATTTCATCAATAATGTTCCACCTTGAGATGATCCTTTATCTATGGAGAACTAACTCCACCCTGCTAACCTATCACCATAATTTAATTTCCTACTTCCTTATTGGCATTCTTAGTAATTTCTCTAAGAATTCTCGGAGATAACATGTCTAAACAGGGAGAAACAAGGCATAGGTTCAAGATTGATTTAGTAAGAATCTATCCCAAGATTATTCAAACTAAGACAGAAGGTTTTATTTCCTATGAAGAACGACTTTATAACCATTTATTTCCATCTCTTTTAAGTATGATTAGGCTGATGGCCTCAACTCTGAAGAACAGAAAATCCCTATTTTCCCACCTTTACCCGAAGGAATTTCTAGATGAGCAATTTAGGATTGTAATGACTTTCATAAAAAATAGTCAAAACCGTGAGAAGCCTACAAACATATCTTGCCTATAATGCTTTTAAGTATATAAGAGGTAATATGATTTGAAAGAATTAAATGGAAAGAGAAGTGTGTACATGGGAGAAGCAAAGAGGGAGAAAGAAAAAGCATGAGAAAAAACAGGAGGGTTGCATGAATGGTCTTCCTTAATAACCAAGAACTAAACAGCATGAAAACATCAAAGAATATATTGCTTGCATTAAGACTAGAAGTGGTCACACTAGTAACTGATCAGCAAAAGACCCTACATTTTATTAATGGGAAGCTAATAATGTATTTATTCCTTTTTCTGTTTGCCCTTAGAGACCTAAAAAGGAAACACGATGAGCACAGACTTCTTAAAATGTATTGATATTGAAATAAACAAAATTTTGATGCAAAAAGATAAGACCCTAAGAATGTTTAAGTTTTAAGCGTGCATTGTTTCCTTCCATGAGATCTCACGATTTCCTTTTACTACACGATTTCCAACAAATCAAAACTGATGTTTGACATCTTGGTTCATTTTAGAAGGCTGAGAAAGATGCTCATGTTTTATTTTCTGTTAATCTGGAATAGGCCTGGACAGATGCTGAGTAAAATTAATCAACAGAACTTTCCAGTTGAGCAAGTTCTATGGAAAAATATAGGTCATTGCATAGCCTTACGGAAAAAAAAAAAAAAAAAAAAAATTAAAAAGCTTCAGTTCCTTTCAGCTACAAACTGATAGACTAAGCAAATAATTACTTATGAGATTATACTCTTTATATAATACTATACACATAAAATTTTACATAGAAACAATTGAAAAGTTATTCTAGGGGAAACTAGTTCTAATTACCATATAAGAAAAATTAATTTAATATATTCTGAAAAGGTAACAGCAAGTTAAAAAAAAAAAAAAAAAGGCTACACTATGAAATCAATACTGCACTATTTCATCTTCCTGTGTGCATATTGGCTTAACTAATGTCTCCATTCATGCTTCCACTTCTTAATAGGATTACAGTTAAGCATAGTGTTTGGTGGCACAGGGCAATCCTTCTCACTAAAAATCTAACTGCAATACAATCTCTTCTTACTGGCATTAAATCATTTATTGCATCAACCACAGAGGACAGCTGGTTTATCAATTTTCAGCATTAAAAGTTCAAAAGTTCATTTCTAATTTAAACGTGATAGAATTTTCATGTTCTGCTCATTAGAGACAAGAGGACTGTGGAGAAGACAGGAAAAGAATAATGGAAATACATGTTATTTATGACAGATGTATAACACACTTTTTGTTTTATTTTCTCCTATGTAATCCAAACGATCTCTCGTCAGCTAGAAGAAAGATTTAAAGTTTCTTTTAAATATAATCTCTTTAGAAAGAAATGTATACTGCAAAGTGCAAAGAAACAAGTTTCAGACTGAGGGAAAGGAATCCATATTCTTCTCCTACAACCTCAAAACATAGTACAAGAGATTTACAAAACCTAAAATTTTTGAAGTTTGTTAATCCCTGGTTCAACACCAAATAAATTACCTGTTAGATAGTTACTCTGCTTAGATTAGCTAATTGTCTTGTCCATAATGGCCAGGTTGGATGGGACTTTGAGCAACCTGATCTAGTGGAAGATACCACTGCCCATGACAGTGAGGTTGGAACTGGATGATCTTTAAGGTCCCTTCCAACCCAAACCATTCTCTGATTCTATAAAGAACAAATTCTGAGCTGCAAGGAGAGCTGATGCACAGGCTGTATCCTTCACTGAGTACGGGTTCGGTGATCCAGGAGGTCCTTTCCAACCATGAATATCCTCTGAGTGATATATATATATATTTATTTTTTCAGATTCAGTAATGGAAGATTAGAAGATGAGTCAAAGAATTTTCTACCTCAGAATATCATAAAGTTTCTGTATGCACAAACATAAGAATGGAACAGGGAGGCGAGAAACACAGACAAGCTCCAAATATAGCAAACCATTAACCCTGTTGGTGAGGCATTCCACCAAACTACTTCAGTATTTGCTGAGGTGTACATACAAATCAGAAAAAAATCCAGAATTCACTGGCCAAGGATATTTACCTTTATGTAAATTGTCTGTTTACTATAGAAATATATAGTAAAACTATCTACTATTGCCACACAGAATTGTCATTCATACTCTCATTCTGAAGGTGTTGTGCTGTCACGTGGGCACTTGCTACAGATGTGAGAAGAGTGGCCACTGCAGTGGGTACCTGACATCTCCTTTTTCAGTGTAGCAGATGCTCATTCAGCTTTCCCTCTCCTTTTGACCTCCTGTTCCCTAGATCCACTGAAGATTTCTGTTACTTCAGCCATGCTACATTAGTTCAGGACACCCTCTGAGTGCGTAGAAACTCCCACCATGTGGACAGGAATAAGCAACCCAGAGAAATTGTCAAATGTGTGGTAAAAATGTATCTAATAATTTTCACTGTATCGCCAGGCTTAGGCACTGTCACATTGATAGTATGACAAAGATGTTTAAAAAAAAAGTCAGCAAGGAAGGAAATTGACTTTCTCAATCCCCTTATGTTCAGGAGTTTTAAGTCCTATTAAGCTAGAGAGAAAGACTTGGAGTAAACAGTAACTGTAAGCATGGTAAATTGCACTCTGTTGTCCTTAAAAACTATGCTCAATGGACTTTTGCACAGGCTTTTCTGTATTTTTCAATTCTTTGTGCAGCCACTTTTTCTAAACACAGACAAACATAAAACTTTAACCATCACCTGCCATTCATGCTAGGCACAATATCTTTAGCTGCTCATTCAGCCTCATGATTATTTTCTAATTGGTTTCCCCTTTGTTGCTCCACTGTCAAAATATTCTAACAGCTCTTTAACTGCAGTTTAATAACTAACAGCAGCTTCACATATTTTAAAGAACAGAGAAAGATTATCTATTGTTTTGCTTCCTTAAAGATTTAGCACAGTGAATAATCATTACTACAGGTAATGAATATCATCAGAAATAGCTGGCTGCATTTCCCCAGTCCCTCCCAACTCCTGAGATTCTAATAAAATAAAATATAATTGTACTGCAAAAATAGGAGCAGTCATCTGTTGTATCTTTCAAAAGACAAATACATACTTCTGCTATGAAAATTCACACCACAACAGGAAGTCTATCAACATAGCCTCACAACTATTTCAAAGAAAATAAATCATTACACGAGTTTTGGCAATTTCACATTCACTTTAATAGCGTCTGATGCTTTTTTAATTTGGATTCTCTCAAAATGCAATTATAGAATGTCATAATTGAGGTTTTCTTGCAGAACTATAGCAACAACCCCATCTTTGTATGAAAAGAAATTAAGCTATATAAGAATGGGACAAAAATGTCTTTTGTCTCACACATCAAAAATAATGGCAGCATAGAGCATCTTTTATGCAGCATTGTCTCTAAGCAGATACATTCCCTCAGCTGCAACTTTCCAACTACAAGCCCTAGTCTTTATCCTTCCAGTTAGAGAAATTACTTTGCGTTTCAATGAGAGGTCTGGAAAAACATCTCAATTGACTTTTCTCTTTAAGAAAGGTGACAAATCACAGTCTATGAGCTAGTGAGACATCATACAGCTCTGAGAACCCTCAAATGTAAAATTATGTTACCAAAGTCAATTGGAGACACTGACTAAGCAAAACTGTGTTTACTGTTTTGTCCTTACTGATAATAAGAGAACACACTGGTGGTATTACAGTTCAGTTTGAAACCACTAAAAAAAATCATATTACAGAATACCCAAAGACACATCATATATCTAAGAAACATATGCTGTAAGAATCTCATGCTTTATACCTGCATGTAATTGAATTTCTTTTTTAAAACCTATCTCAAAAGTAAGGATTTCTATAGGAGCCATTAAGAGATTTCTGGCTGAAGAACCACATCCCAGAGTTTCAATGAACTTATTAAGATAAACAATCATTCAGAATTTTCTTTCTACTTAGAAAATCTTTGATTCACATTTTCTTTGCTTGTTGCTCCTGAGTGATTAAAGTTATAAGGAGAGTTCTCCCAAGCTTTGCAGGAGCATTTTAAAATATAGAAAGAAAAAATAGAAAAATTTCCCTCTAGATGTGATCATGATGTGACAGGATGAGGGGTAATGACTTCAAAGTGGAAGAGGGCAGATTCAGATCAGAAATTAGGAAGAAATTCTTTACTCTGAGGGTGTCAAGATGCTAGAACAGGTTGCCTGGAGAAGCTGTGGATGGTCCATCAATGGATGTGTTCAAGACTAGGTTGGATGGGACTCTGATCAAGCTGTTCTAATGGGAGGTGTCCCTGCCCATGGCAAGGGGGTTGGAAATAGATGATCTTTAAGGTCCCTTCCAACGCAAATCATTCTATGATTCTGTGATTCCATGATTTGGATAAAAGCAGAAGACTGGAAATTCTGTATTTGTCTTATACAGCAAACAAAACAAAAAGAAAATGTATTTAAAACATAATACCTAAAAATAAGTACTTTTATAGAATTTGAAGAGATCTGAGAGTAGGGAAGGGTAGGAAAATTTTCACACCTATTAACATTGCTTATTCTAATAAAGACTACAGTGTATTTCTGTTTGTAGTCAGGAAACTCAAATTGTTAATTAGCAAGAAAAGTTTGTACTGAAACACTCAATATAAACTAAATCATCATCATCACCTTCATCTGGTAGTATATAGTCTTCAAACAGCAGGACATAATCCACACATATTAACCTGTCAAGACACTCAAGTTGGATGCCCAACATCATCCATCCATCACTTACAATCTCACTGTTCCACAGAAGATTTTTGTAACTGTAGGATAGCTGACACAAAGCAATATGCCTCAAAAAACTCAACTCTATAAATCACTGGTTTCTTTCCCTCCTTGCTCCTTTAAAAAGTAACTGACCTAGCAAAGCTTCTTCAACCCAGAGAGTATTTTGGAATCTGCTGTTAAATTTTATTAGAATGTCTTCACTGAGCTAGTAAAGGTGAGTTTAGCTCAGCTAGTACTGACATTTAGTATAGAGGACCTAATGAGACGGATAGAACTTAAAATATAGTCTACTTCATGATTAATCAACATGAAGAACAATGACAGATAGTCTTCCCATCCACAATGGCATAGAAAACATTGTAATATTTCCATAGAGATTACTGAAGGACATATCTGAAACAATACAAGACTCCTGTGCCTCCAGAACTTAAGTTACTATACTGGAGATGCTATTTTAATGATCAATAAGAACCCTCTCTGCAGATCAGTTCTATGTGCATTAGAATTACATCATTAGCATGTAATTAGGTAGGGAACTCAATACAAAAATTGCTAAGAGAATTTTAGAAAAAATTTGTATCTCTTTTGTGTGAAGGCAGAGCTTACATAGCCCCCCTTTGCAATGGTCTGTTCAGAAAAAAAGAATTATAAAATACAAGCCAGTAAATATGATTTCTTAACATTAGTAGTAAAAGGCTAAAGGCTGCACTGACCTGACAATGTACAGTCTCAGGATTTTTCTGTTTGTTTTGGCCTCAGATGATTTTATGTTGTAATTTTCAAGAAATCAGGTAAGTATTGCCTAATTTTTAATTTTATTTTCTTAGCTTCAGTTTATAGTGAGATCCAGTATTTATTCAATATAGTTTGAATTGTGTATGACTCTAGAATAAAATCATGTGTAAGGAAATACATGTACAGTGGCACCAGAGACCCTAGACTGTAAACTAAACTCACAACGAAAAGCAACAAATTCCTTCCCGTGTTGTAATCATTCCTCCTCCTTTTGCCCATAAAAAGATTTTGAGTGTAACGGGTCCTTTCCAGCCATCAGTCCCATGCCTAAGCCTTCTCCACACCAACACATTCACCTATCTCACTGAAAACACAGGCTTTCAGAAGGCACAAAGCATATTCATATCAGGGAGGAGGAGAGTTGGGGACACACAATTTTTCCCAGTTTCTTAAACCAAAGTCAGTTCAGGTGGGCAATGAGAAAAACCCTTCTCAAGTCCAGTTTCTTCCAGCAGTTGTCTCCTTTACAACAGAAATACAAGACACACTACCTACACCCATGAAGACTGTAAATCAGAGAACTCAGATTACTGCTTTTATACCCATGTAAATACACACGTGTAGAACAAAAGGGAAGGTACATATAAGTAGGCAACACTGAAGAGCAAAAAAAATATTGCAGAGGTAACACTGTTTTTGAGACAGCTAAAAATAACAATGTATACTACTAATTTCAACTTTATTAGAACAAAATGAATAATTTCTCTTTGCTTTTTTGCAGAGACAGGGACAACAGGGCTGCCATTTTCCTTTTGGTTTAGTTTCATGTTATTATTTCTTGATATACTCTCATCTGTGTATAAAGGTCTTTTCCAAATCACAGTAGGTGGATGATACTTTGTTGTCAGAACATCTTAAGTATCCTTGCTAATCTGAAGGCTCTTTAATGGGTTTGTGATTCTTTTAAGTTTTACTTGTTTGCTTGAAATAACAGGATTTTTCCCTAACACTCAGTATATTGAGCTAAAACTAATAAGTTAAGGAACCTCTCCGGAATTGGTATGCGTTTAATGCTCATTTTATTCATAACACTTTACTGACAACTATTGAGTTACTAACAAGAGATGTCACAACCAGGGTGTGCTGGTTACTAATAATTGATTCAGTTGTTATTCACTGAAATACAGAACTCAGTCTGTGGAATAACCAAGATCAGTTTACTTGAGTTCTATGAATTTCACTGGAGCTTGAAACATTCATGCTACCGACAAGACTGTTGACCCAGTATCTTGTTAAAAATAATGTGTATGAATCAATAAGAATCCAAATTGTTTCAAAACTAAGAGTTTTATTTTAAGTATAATTCTCAAAACATCAGAGAAAACACACTGTTAGCACCACTGAAAAAGTCAGTAGAATAGAGACTGAAATCCAGAAGTCACTCAAGACATAAAGAGACCTAACTCAAGAGTGAAAGATAGATCATAATGGCTCAGCTGCAATAGGAGTGTAGTGAAGTAGCTTTATTCTATAATAAATCCTTTAAACAGCTCTTTAACAAATGAAATTGAAGAACCACAGTATAAAGATAGTAAAAGTTAAGTTTGAATACTAAAGCAAACATTATATATTGCTCCCAGTGTGTCCCTGGATATATTGAGTGAATCTGTAATCTTTAAGATGATCTAAAATTTACCTACCTGTCTTTTCCTCAAAACTAAAATTTAAAGGTGAACAACCTGTGAAAATAACAGATGCCATGCTACAGGTGGCACAATAAATTATAGCACAGAACCTTCTCAAAGTACAAATAAATCCCTTGTGCAACTTCATGGGCTGTTGCATTTGTAGTTTTCCAGTTTGGTTTGTATCTTTTGTATGTGAATAAGCAGTGAAAAAATTGCATCACTTCAGCTAATTAAAAATGTTCAAATCATTATGATAAATTATATTGGCTTGCACTATGATAAAAATACAAAAAAAAATCCTCCACAATAATTTATCTATTGCTTTGAAGATTGATGTATTCTTGGGATGAAGTACACAGACAGAGTATCTACAACAGTTTGAAAGACCATATTTTACTAGATAAACAAAAGACAACCTAGGGAATTCCAGCAACTCCTACAAAACCCTGAGGCCAAGACTGGAAGAGGAGGCCCTACAAGTAGTGGAGGACCCCCCTCCTCCTACAACTACCTGAAAGGTTGGCCTCTTCTCCTTAGTAACTACTGACAGAACCAGAGGAAATGGTCTGAAGTTGCAGCAGGAGTGGTTTAGATTAGATATTTGGAAGAAATTCTTTACAGAAAGAGTGGTGAGGCACTGGAACAGCCTTCCCAGGGAGGTGGTTGAGTGATCATTCCTGGAGGTATGTAAGAAATGGGTAGACCTGGTGCTTCAGGACATGCTCTAGTGGCAGGCATGTAGAGGGTTATTTTGTGGTTTTGAAGTTGTGTTTGATTGGGGTATTTAAGTATTTAGGTCGGGGTTTTTTATGGGTATGGTTGGACTCAGTGATCTAGGAGGTCCTTTCTAACCATGAATATTCTGTGATTCTATGATGTATTCAAAGACAAGAGCACTTGTTTCATAAGAATAGTGCTGATAAAGTCTGATAACATATCTAAATGCAAAAAAAAAGAAATACAGCTCTGAAAACATTGATTCCCCTGCATTATAAACCATGATGCTTAAAGATAGGGGATAAATTGCCTTTGACATTAATGATATAAAAAGCAAGGAAAGAGTTACTCCACATTCTCTAGGGTCTCAAAGCTGTGTTTTGCTCACTAATTAGTACAAGACAACACTGATAGTAATACTGCCTGCACTGGAAGTAATTTTTTTTTTTTCAAATGTATTTCCTAATAAGTGAATGAAGTACTGGCTTGCTAATACTGAAGAAGGCTGTTTCCTTCTTTGCCTACTATTCACCATCAAAGTAATTCAGGAACTGACCAGTTACAGGAGGCAAGTCCCCAGTACAAATGTCTATAAAGCCTCAAGAGAAGCCAAGAATTCCCTGTGGCTGAAAGTTCAAATCATTCATTGTCATTTGTTTCAGTCAAACTCAGTGCTGAATAAAGCACTGCAGGGACAGGCAGAACACAAAATTATGTCAGTGAAGCTGAGAGTAAGATTTGGGTTGAAACATGCCATGGACATGCTCTTTTTCTGTGGAAAAAGTTGAACATCCTTACAACTCCTAAATTCATTTTCTGACAAGAACTGCAGAAAAATACATAATTAAATTATTTATTTATCCCCCTTTTTTTGAAGAGTATAAAAAGGGGGAAGACACATACATGTCTCCTTTGAATTTTTATGTTTGTACTCTTTTCTTTCTTCCACCTTTGCCTGCACCCAGAGCAGAAATTTTGGAAATAAACAATTTCTGTGTGATAGCATGAAAAGAAATAGGTGAGACAGTAAATAAACTGCCAGAAGAGGCTTTCTGCACCTGATGAATCTTTTATTTCAGTCAGGTATACAGCACCTGCATGAGAATGATGCATGCCTTTAAAAAATTGTGTGTAGAACAAGCATGCAAAGGGAGATAGGTACTACAATTCATCATTCTCCTCTTCCATTTTATCTTCTTTGTAAAGCTAATGGAACTGCTCAGGAGAACAGAGGCTGCAGGTTCAGAAATGAAAAAGATGAGCTTTATTTTACATGGTAATGGGGAAGGTAAGATTTCCACCACTACTTGTAATTGAAAAAAGAATGGGGAAAAATTAGTCAGAAGAAGAAATATATAGTTTCTGAAGAAGAGAGTTGATATTAATTTAAATAAATTACTGATTTATTGTTTTACTTCATAAATTATCTTATTCCAAAATGGAAGACATTTGCATCAAAACGCTTATTTGAAAAAAAATCTTAATCTGTTAAAAAGTTGTTAAAATCTGCCCCAAAATTTGTACAGTTCTTATGTAAGGAGAAAACTCATTCATTCTTACACATTTTACTTTCTGGCTATGTTTTCCGTATTTTCACATTTTGCAATGTATCCCATATCTCTTTTCTCTGCTCTCTCCTCATCTCTTTTGTTTGTTTCAGCAGTCCTCAACCCATTACCTTTTCAGTTCCAATTCTATCCTGTTACATTCCCTTTCTTTCTTCACTTCATTGTTATGTCCAGTACCTTGATTATCTCCTGACTAAATCTACATCAACATTCCCCCTTTGACCTTTATCAAAAGCAGAGTTGAAAACCCTGCATAAAATTTGCTTTTAGTAATTTAGTGAAATTGTTTTTCTCTTTGACAACATGAAGCACTACAAATTTGACCCATCTATTCGTAACAATGTTATGAAAAGAGCCACGGGTCTATTAAAAATCCTAATGTTAAATGAGTTACCAACAACAAACTGTGTTCAAAGTATTACTTCCAGATGTGTGTCCTAGGTGCATATTTAAGCTTAGGCAGTAAGGCAGCAATTAGAATCCAGGTATCCTGTGAATTTAGCCATACGTCTTCTACGTAAGCATACAATTTACCAGAAACCAGTTATTTACATGCTGCCAAAACTGATAAAAGGAAAAATATGAACAAAATAGCATTGTCGCTGAATCTTTAACAATTTATACAGGGTAAGCATATTGCTAATTTAGTTGCTTATATAGTTGATCTCTGTTCAGTCCTCAGGATGAGACTGCAATAGAAATAATAAAAATGCCATTCTTCACAAATGGCATATCTTTGTTCTTATTCTTTTCCCAACGTACTTTTTCTGCAGCAGATGCACTTTTTTTTTTTTTTTTTTTTTTTTT
>JANIJG010010607.1:0-14708 GCA_024611175.1 Megaceryle torquata | reverse complement strand
GGACTCCGCCCCCCCCCCGCCCCCGGGGGCCCGCGCCGCCCCCCGCCCCCCCCCCCCCCTCCACACTTTGCAGGATAGGCAAAGATGCTTCCAAGTCCCTGCACTTTGCACACTTCAGACCAGAGTCCACGGGTGCCGCACTCCTTATTTTGAGTAGATCAGGGGAATTTAAGACAGCAAGTGAAATACGTTCCTGGTTTTAGTGTCCCAAAGGCACACTCCAAACAAGAAAAGTATTTTTGACAGTTTTTAAAAACGTCACAACACCTACTTGCCAATGCAGGCAGGGGATAAAACTTAGAACTTTCTTGTAGTATTATTATTCCTCACACAAATAATGCTAAAGGAAAACTGTAGGAACAAAACTTACTTCTACACTTTCATAGCAGATAAAATCAGTTCAGTAAAGTGTTTTGGGTGTAACTGCTTAAGACAGGTCAGCTGGAAACACCTTCCTCTGGTTCTAACTCTCCAACAGTGTGCAGCACATATGGAATGTCTGCCTGTGCTTTACTGCTGCCGTTTCAGGAATCATGTACCTCCTAGCAAGAGTAGAACAGTGCATAGTATCATGGGGGGAAAGGTAAAGATACTCTAATACTTCAGACTGGAATGCAGTCTTGGGAAACGGGCAAACATTTTGAAGGCTTTGCTTGCAGGATCAGAAGCATCATGTGTGAAGTTAAATCATTGTTTTATCTTAGGCAGAAATAGTCTTCCATGCAGAGAACTTATTTATACCAAAGCTGTTCCTTTCTCTGCACGTGTGCACACATACACATGAACAGTGACTACTGTGAATACAGCCATGGGAGAAAGACAGGCTTATTTATCTTCCACAGCCTTTGTCAGACTAATTTTATATGGAATTTATAAAGGTGGTGTCATTAATGTTTACATTAGCTTCATGCTACATTCATTATACAGCAGTGGGTGTTTGCTGATGCTGCAACAGAATTTCAGCAATATTTCAAAGCATTAACTATTCTTTTTGCCATGGACTGCATTTTCAATTAAATAGTAGAGGTGGCTGCATTATTCTTACAAAAGTTGCAGAAGGACATATTGTTGTTTATAAGCAGAGTGTGATTTTTTTTCTTTTTTCCTCTGGGTCCCGTAGGACACTAATCCCCGTAAACCTTTCAGTAAAGGTTTTCTGTCTATCAAGACAGAAGGTGGGGGAGAAGATGTGGAGCGTAGGCTTTTGCAAGGTTGTGATTTATGCAGGTTCAGGGCTGTTTGGTGTAGTGGTACGACACAGCACCGGGGTCAAGCCACAAGAAACACTGGGGGCAGATCAGAATATTCAATTAGCTTCCTGGCACCTCTGAATCACAAAGAGAGGATAAGATCTCTCCATCACAAGATCCAGAGCTGACGGGGGAGGGGGGGAACCTGCCCTCTTCAAATCTCTCTCCTCCCTCCCACCCTCTCTCCTTTCACTGTAGGAGAACAGTGCTTGAAACATTCCTTTCTGCACGGAAGGACTTTTCCTATTGTTGTTTTCTTTGTGTTTCAGTGTTGCCAACTTACTGGAATTCTTGTCGTGGTTTCACAGCAAGGCTCAGGCTGACCAAACGGAACCAGCTGCGTTTGTGTATGGGGCCGCCGCTGCTTTAATCCCCCAACAACGCCGATGGGGAGGGAAGGAAGGGATCCTCAGAGGGGAGCGAGCAGATCCGCTCTGTACAGATTGGGTGCCTGAAAAGCCAACACACAGATTGCCCGTACTTAATTACAGGGGAATTGTTTAAAGCAGTTCGCACTCCAGCAACACGGCAGACAGGGCAAACAGTGCTTGGGAGCTGCAACCCCAGATGGGGAGCTAAATGCACTTTGCCATCACGGTGTGTTTGAGGTGACCTGGATGCAAGCTTTGGGAAGCATCTAGCTACGTTTCACTCCCACATAGCTGGCTGCCAGAAGGTGTGCTCCTGCCCCATTCACCATTACCATTTCTATACATCTATACTTCCCACAGGGTGGTGGGCAAGATGGACTCTCAAACAGCAATGGTGAGACACTGTTGATGGCGAGGGGAAGCCCTCTGCTAAGACAGTGAGTCAAGCCTTCCCCAGCCATTATTCTTTGCACTCAGAAGACAAAATTTGCATTCAGAGACAAATGAACTGATCAGCCCACACGCTTCACTGCTGAAGAATGATAGTCACTAAGGAGCCACCACAGGACAATGCTGTTCTATTTACTTCATCTACAATTTTCTCTTCTCACTTTACAGTGACACCTCATCACCCAATCAAAAGGACCCTGATCTGCTGGACACCATCAAAGGGGAATTCAGCAAGACTAAAGCTGCAAGATAGAGTCAAAACACCTCGAGGCTTTCCCATAACCACATACAAAATTAGCTATGCCAGTGTAACACACCTCACCCTCTCAGCTTCCTGTTGACCAAAATGTCATCTGATTGTTTTCTGACTCGATCTAGAGCTTTTAGTTGATTATTTCAGGTTTAAGAAGACATAGACTACAGCTGTTAGAAGGTTGGAGGGAGAAAACATAGGCAATGCAGTTGCTTACTGAAATCCATTTTTAATTCAAAATACAGCCTGGGATACGTTTGCTTGCCTGGTTTTTGCTGTAAGCAAGCAATCAGAAAAGCTGTTAAAGGTGTAATTTAGAACAAACCACATATTAAAGCTGCATTCTAAGCATGGAAGTTAAAAATTAAAAGGCTTGATTTTTGACCAGGGTTCAGTTCTAATTTAGTGTCCAGACTCATCCAGTTCTTAACAAAACAGCAGGGTTGATGTATGACTAGGTAAAGATACAGAGCTGATGGTTAATACAAGGAGATAGATTCACTGGAAGAAACAGTGGGTCAGATCTGCACCTGTAAATTTGGCTCTCCTGAACTTCTCAGGGCTAGGACAGTTTACAGAGGCTGAGGATCTGCCCAGTACATTATCCAATAATGCTGTAATTGCCACTGGCATCTGGTAATCTTGTGGTCAATCTGTCCTTGGATAAACCCAAGCTGTGTTTCCTATTTCACATTTAGTTTCATCATTAAATCCTATGCCTTTAGCATGACAATTTTTTTTTGTTTAATCATACTAATGCAAGGCTACCTGTAGCCATGCTCATTTTTGGGAGAATGCTGGAAATGAAAACTCATACAAATCTAAACTAAAGACACTGTCTTTCTGTCTGGGTGATAATGTAATTACCCAACAGCAGCAGTTAATTCTTCATATTTCATCCATCCTTGCACTTCTACAATTTGAAGTGTCCCATTTCTTTAACTGAACCTCTGTTTTACAGCAAGCAACAATCTTTGTGTGTGTTAGAGGCTTCCTTTCTTATCAGGCTATTAATGGCCGGAGTGTCTCTTTAGATATGCTGCTCTTGTGGCATTTTTTGCACCTAAGGCCCAACTCAGTTTGCATCAAAGCCATTCAGAGAGAGCAGACTTAGTGGTTTTCATGGGGGTCCACAGTAGCAAGGTGTATTTAGACTTCACCATTAACCCTTCCAAGTACATGTAGTGTGAGCAAAAGTCTCCATAAATAGGAAGGTAATGTTTTAGAGAATTGAACTGTATCTTGTACAGAGAACCAGTATCAATTTCAACTCTACAACATATGGGAGAGAAAAGCAGAAAACAGCCCCAAGTGCACAAAGGTTCTGATATAAGACACATCACATTTCAAAGTTTCTAAACCAGTGGCAGTTATCTGCCAGGGAGATTTTTTTTTTCGAGGATTTAAAGAAAAAACAAACCCCACCTAATCTCAAACTAAGAAAGAGGACTTTAGTTGATACATTTCACAATCATCTAATGCATATTTGTAACTACAGCACAGATTTCCAGGAGACTGGATCAAAGGTAGATCCCCAGCCCACATAAATGTGAGAAACACCAAACTGAGGAGATGTGAATCTAGCCAGAACAGAAATCACAAAGTCAAGATTGCACAGTGCAGCTGCACTATGGCAAGAAGACCTCAAGGTCTCCTGGTCCATGACACATCACAACTTCTCCCTCTCAACCTGTAATTATATCACCGTGCCCCAGAACAAGAAGCAGTGCATGGGACCTAAGCACTTTTTCAGTAACTGCCACTGAACAAGTGAGACTGGCAGAGAGACAGTGACTTAATGAATTTTGAAACACCCCCCTGTGCATTTCACCTGCAGAACTGGGGCTGTGGTGGAATTTAACAATGACAGTATAGACATGAGAGAGTTTATTTACATGGAAAGCAGAAACAAATGAAGACAGATTAAACAGCTTCCATTTGTACCCTCCACCCTTTGGTCAGCACTGCCTGGTCCAGCCTGCAAGTCCCTGTGTCCTCTCCTGGAGACAGTCATAAAATGAGGGCAAGAATGCTTTGCTCCAGCTGTATCCCTATTTACCAAAGTTATTGGTACTTGCCTTACTGCAAGCAGACTTCTTTGTCACCTTCTCGGTCTCTGAGGAACAGAGATCCTCGTTTTTACTTCAGTTCACTGGCCAGTCTGTGCCTGCTCTGCCCTGCAAGGAAGCAATTTGTACTTGAAAAGGAATAGGAGGTAAAGAGGCATTTCCAAATGACTTGCATTGTAAAAACATTTTTGAGTACTAACAAGGGAAATAGGATAGGCTGGAATAATTCCGAACACCCTTTACAAATTGAGCTATGCTGAGAAAAATCAAGACAGGAGTCCTTGTCTTCTTGATGTTTTCCCAGCCACACTTCCTTCTACCAGCCAAGCCTGGGTAGCATTGCAAAAGCACAAGTGCACATCCCAAGAGTGCTCATAAGGTAGAAAATAATTACTATGTGATATCTACCCTGGCTTTCATTGCAGTCACATATAAAACAAACCCAAGAGAAACATTAGCATTTTCCACATTTATTTAGGTGTGCTTTATGATAATACTCACTTTCGTGGTTATGGATCTCAACACAGTATTCCATAAACGAAGCACATAGCACGTATTTCAAAATAAGAGCCAATCTATCTTCACTCTGAAGCCAGGAACTCAGGAACATGTTAATTACACAAGGACCTGCTGTATTTCACTGGAGGCCAACTCATTCAATACACCAGCACACTGCTCTTGAGTAATTAGCGAGGATAAAATAGCAAAGGAAATCCCCTGCATCATGTACTGCAGAAGTGTAATAGCAAATGATACAAGAAAGTTTCCCACACTGAAAAACAGTACTTTAGTTCTGCCTAAGCCAGAGCCCTTTTTTATATGATAGAAGGTAAAAACTTCGGAAGCATTTATTATTTTCTGATTTAAGACACCAGGACCTATTTAGCACAACCTGAAATGCTCATTGCTGTAACTCAAGATGATAAAAGTTGTGCTTTAAAGGTGTAATACCAGGTACTCTGAAACTCTGAGCCCTTGGTATCTTAATTGAAGTACAAAAAAAACCCAGCCCAAAACAAAAAAAACATAACCAAAGGATTGATTCTGCACATTAGTGCCCTATACATAAAACATATTAATCTCTCAGGCATTTTACAGATGATAACTAGAAAAAAATCTGAGAGGAAATAAATAAGCTTCTCAGGGAAAAATACGTAATATAAAAGCAAGCAGGGGAAAACAGGATACCATCTATCTCAGCTCTTGATACAAGTAAATACAGATGTAATGAGGTAAGACTGAACCTAGTATGAGGCAAGATTACTGTTCTTTTATGTATCATTCAAGTTAAACATCCTACAAATTTGTTTTTCCTCTCACTTCCTACAGAGTTAGTTAAAAAACTTAATTACCGATAGTATCTGCCACATCAGATGTTAATTTATCTATTTCTATGAGTATATATCCCTAGTAATAGTCTTGAGGTCTGTTCAGGATAAACACCTCTGTAAAAGGGACTTTCATATACTAAGAACTGTTATGTCTCATTCCTCCAACAGCTAGGATGAAAAGCTTCAGAGATCCTTATGATCTCTCAGCACCGGAAAAAAAGATAAATAATAAGCCTTCAGATCGGTAATATCAATTAGCATTTCAGGCCAAATCTAGGGTAATAACTGTAAGCAAATGAGAACATGTTTTAGCAGTATAGCAGGTGGGGTTGCAGGTGACAGATTCTCAGTTTTGACAAGTATTTTAGTGTCAGGGATTAACCATTGCCTATTTAATGGAAAAGCTGATAATATGGCCTTATTCTGAATTTTGTGAACAGGCCTTCATGCTTATTGAAAGACATCAATAGGCCTATGAAACACAGTATTTCTGAGAATAAAATTATTCAGTATACAATCAAAATAGAGGTACCCTGCACCACCCTGTCCATGCCAACCATGGATTTGTATACTGAGATATTTACAGGATACAAATATTTTGTTATATTAAATTAAATGGAAAAATAATAAGAAAATGATAGCTGAAGATAAGCCACATTTTAGCAATTCTTAACTGATTGCTAAGGAACAATACCCAAAATATTTGCTTTGAAAATATCACCTGATTCAGCCAACCTGCAAAACTACTTTGACAAGAAGAGACCAAACTCATGAATGCATGAGGTCAAAAGGATTACAATAATTAAAAAAAACCCCCACCTCTCCTCCTTGGGGGACTTGTTCACAGGAATGAGATATAGGACAGTTCAGTGAGCACAGACTTTGGTAAGCAGGGTAACTGGCTTGAGAAGTCCACCCTTCCCCCTTTACCCACCTTCCCTCGGAGCTGCAGCTTTGCAGTTCATGCTCCCTTTTGTCCCCTCAGCTGCGCAGGTCCTCAAGAGAGCGCTGCCTGCTGTGCCTCCTTCCAGCAGTCCGGGGAGAGAGCTGCCAATGGCAAGAGGGAGCACAGCACCCTGAAACTTACTTTACTGCTCATTCCAGCATCTCATCAGATAGTACTTTACAACCCAGGAGGAACAGGATAGCGTGCCTGGAGAAGCTAAAGCCACCTGAGCTACCATCAAGAGAGTATACACTGTTATTTTCCTAGCCACTTCACAGAGCAGAGAATTGTGAGGTAGAAGTTTGCCATCAAAAAAAAAACCAGCTTAATGGTGTGTATTTTGGAAGATATCTAACTGAATTCTTCCTTCCTCTCAGCACTCATTCGTGCATACAAAAGTTATTATTATTCCAAAATTCTAAAGATTTTTTCTGATTAGGATACTTCTAAAGACACAGTTTACTGTTTTGAATACAGAGTGATCAACATTATTCAGGATGAGAACTTAAATTAAAACCAACAGAAAAGTCACTTTTCTGGTGCTTATTTTAAGGAGTTTCAGATATGCAACACTTGAGTTTCAAGCGCGGCTGCACTGCAACGTAAGCTGAAGAGGATATTCAAGAAACTGGAACACATTCTTTACTCATTTTGCCTCTATTTTCACTGGAACCATAGTTTGTGAGTTTGAAAAAATGTATGAGAACAGAACTGTACCCATTGTAATTACTGATGTCTTCACAGGCTTTGGAGGGTTCATTGTTTTTTTTTCCTCTTTAAGATAAAAAATTGTGCTTAAGTGTTGTTGCAAGTCAGAGCCACAAACTATTGAAAGCAAATAGGTTATATACCACATTCCCTTAGATACTATAACTCCTTTTGTTCCTTAAGAATGACTGTTTAATGTTTAGCCTTTCTAGAAGAACTGGAGCTATGTCACTTTGTGTCAGGCATTTTAAGAGATACTAATGAAAATGCCCTAGGTCCCCATAATCCTTTGTGGCTGATTAGATACAGTAGAAGTTGTTTCATTACTTTGAAGGCCATAAGCTTGATCCCTCATATTGACCTGAAAGTAATGTTTTATTCATATTATAGTGTTGTAGTCAAAACTCCAGAAATAATTAAAAGGACAAGCCTCAAACATTAGACCTTTGAATTATGAAGCTGGATACCCAGTTAATTATTGCACAATGGGAAAAGAGGAGTGGGGACACAGCAGACCTGATATATTATTATTGCTGTCTACCTGTGAAAAGCTGATGGGTGATCAAGGACATACCAGTAAGTGTCATCAATTTCCAAAGCATTCAGATATTTCACAGGTCACAGTTAAAAAGCTTTCTTCTGGATAAAAAAAAAAAACAAAAACAAACAAACCAAAAACACAAACACCCCAACAACAAAAACCAACAAAAAAACCCCAAAAACCAACAACCCCCCCCCCCCCCCCAACTAAAATTTAGGCATTAGCTTAAATTCTAACTTCATTAGACTAACAAGGGAAAACTCCAAAATTCAGTAGTTTCAGCTAAGATTCAGCAGCAGTCAGTGACTAGCTCCCGACAGCCATTACTAAAATGAAGCACAAGATGCCTGGATCTACTGCAGGAAGAAAGGAAGGCCTTTTTCAAGAAAAGATGACAAAAACCCATGCCTGACTTTAGAAACTACGCATCTAGTTGTCCTAGATGTAAGCAGGAACTCGTGGTCAGCCGTTTTTCCAGTCAACCTTTCAGACAATCAGTCCTCTGAATTTTTATTAGCTGATTTTTCTGAATGGTCTTCAAGGCTTGTTACCTTTCAAGCATAATAAAGTGATTCAACTTGAAGAGCATAATAAGTACAAATGCACATAAGTACAAATGGTGAAGTTCTCATTTAAATAGCTATTATCATCTGACAGGCAGATGATGATACTAAAAAATGCTGAAGACAAATGAAGATGAACTCTGCTGATCCATGTTTACCTCTTCCAGCAGAAGCAGATATCTCTCTCTAAATGCAGCAAAGAAACCTAGTGAAAATTCAAGACAAACATTTACATCCTCAACACAGTAAGCAACACAGGCATCCCACACCATCCTTATCATATGATTTAGTCATATCTGTTCCTCTATGCACCTCATTGCCAGTAATCACTGTTTCCATCTTTCTTGGGCTTTGACAAGTCTCATGAATGTAGTAAAACATCATCCTGAGATGAGCTTTGTCATATTTTAAATCGAGATAAGTGAGCATCAATAAAACTTACAAAACAAATTCGAAATATATGAAACTTCTCATGTTTTACTAGCATCCAGTTTTTCCAATTGTCATCAGACTACAGCTGTTTCAAATACTGAAGCACTGACTACAATCAGCAGAGATTCAAATTCTATTTAATGTTATTGCCAGCACTCTTCCATTTCTGCACCAAGGGCTTTTTGATGGAAGAGAACATTAGAAGTAAATCTTGCTCTTAAGCTACAGTACCAAAGAGGCATTTACTGTTCTCTTAATGGACATCATACTTTTTCTTTTCTTTATTTCTGTTGCTATACCCTCGCTTATTCTTCTAAATTGCCATTTCCTTTTCCTTTCTTCCCAATATATTCCTATCTAATATCTCCTTGCAGGCATTAATCTGCTTCTTTAAAGGCTAAGTTACAAGCAACAGCAAACAGGACTGCAAACAAAAATAATGTAATCAGCGTGTGCAGTAGTTCTTACAACTCTTCTTATAGCACAACACAATTACTTCTTATGTAAACTGACATACTGATCAAGTGCAGTACAAGATGTAAAGTCAGATTCACAACTATGAAGCTGCTGGTTTGAACTAACTTGCCCATATAAAAAACCTCATACAAACGGAATATAGTTTAGGGTCACCAGAGCAGATCCTACTCCAGACCACAACTAGAGTGCATACCAGGAAGAGATGAAGGTACAACAGTATAGCCTCTATATTTTCCTAGGTCCCAGTGATCCCTGGACAACTATGTATGAGATAGAGCAGTTTGTTGACTACTTACTATGCCCGTGATGTTTAAATCCCCATAAACCAGGATTAGGAAAGGACAAAAGGTACTTTAAAGCCACCTGTCATCACCTCACACTCATCCTGAGTTAAACACAGTGAAAGACTAGGGATCTGTGGGCGGTTTTCCATTTTAGTTTGACCATAAGGTTTTAACAGTATAATAAGCAAGTTAAAATAGAAGAAAGCTATTTAAAATATTCTCTCTGGGATTCAGTTAAGGGTTAAAATGTAAGAACAAGGGATTTCCCATATTGTACAATATCAGAGGGAGACATTATTGAGATTAAAAAGCCTGGCACAACTAACCAGTTTCTACCGGGACACAATTGCAGTCCATGTCCTCAATCATATGCTGCAGGACGTGCCTTTTTTTCCCTCTAGCAAAAGGTAGTTTTCTATGGATCACATTCCCAAAGTCAGGGTAAAGAATCTATCATCCCTACTTATCTTTCATTGTTGCTAAATATAGAGGACAGAACGAAATTTTAAGTGATGCTTTTCATTAGAATTTAGCATTTAGGAGACAAATCATATTTTTACACTGTTACATCCAATTAAGTCTTCATCCTAATTTAACCTTGGAGTGCTACTATCAAATAAGCTTCTAGATTTATTCTCATAATTGTTTTATTACTAAAGCCTGAATAATAACTGCACTGGATACCACAATTTTCAATATTTTTAAGTAGTCTAAATGTTAATATATATGTTGATTTTTATGTATGGATATGCACAGATTCTCAATACAAAATTTAAATGCTATCTCCTGCTCTGGAAAACACGGTACTATATTAACTGATGCTTGCAACCTACTTACAGAGATTTATGAAAAAACCATTCTGCTATCATAGCAGTTGCTAACTCGCTAAGTTCCATCTATTGCTTTTAAAGCTATGACTACATTCTAAATAATTATTATCAGTGTCTAGAAAACAAATAAGTATTTGTAGTGTAGGAATATCCAGTCCGTACACTAAGATTTAATGCTGGTATCAAACCACAGCTAGAAAATTAGCCTCAAAGATAGAAGATACTGGGATGATTTACAGGGGATATGGGAGTCAGAGACCATTTTTGCCCTCCTTGCTACCTCTTTTCCATGGCATTCCCCCACTCAGCTGTTGGCCAAGGCACAACTGTAAGCAGCCCTTACTATGTACGTTATGGCTACCAACAACCCAGGAACACAGCTATATTTCATGCAGTTTAATTGAAATTATCGTCATTGGGTTCAACCCATTTTGTATTTGTGAAACAAGAGTAAACAATTGTGATGTTGACTCAGTCTGCAAGTTCAATTATACCAGTAAATTTTACACAAAGAGCATAAACCCAATCGAGTGTTATTTTAGACGACTTGGGGAGAAGAGTAAGGAAGAAGAAAAAAATGTGAGTACCTCTTCCATGGTTTCCACCACAGCCCATTCTCCCAAATGTGCTCAGTCTGACACACTATATAGGAGAGACTCTCATGGCAGATTCCCAAACTGAAGCTTTGCCTTTGATTTAAACACCTACAGGAATATTTAGTTTATTACATTTTTGATACACTGCTGGCACACTTGCTTGCTGAAGCACAAAATAATTTGACAGTAGGTGATACTGAGCCTTCTGGACAACAGGGACTTCATCACACACTTTTATTGCTCTAATATTGCTCTTGCAACCTATGTAACTCACTGTTCAGTTTAGAATCCAGTCACAGAAGGGAAAGGCCAAAAATAAATGTAAATCACTATAAACAATTTTAATACACTAAATACTGGTTTGGTAGATTTACCCTACAAGATAATGAAATATTCCATTTCAGTTTTAATGCAATTTTGATCTTTTTCTCTGCATTTTCCTATTTGCCAAACAAAGCAGAGATCTTTGCTACTGTCACTTGTTTCCTTATGATTAAAAAAAAAAAAAAAAATCAGATGCAAAGTTTTGTGGGCAACAGTAATATTTACATTTTCAGAATACTTAAGTTTGCAACTCTAATAGTTTGCTGAATTTAGTTTTGGTTCATTTAAACTATTTGGTATAATCTCTCAGACTTTGGTTTGTAGTTCTTTTAGTAGTTGGTTGACACAGTTTTCCACAGATAATGAATGACAAAAAGAAGTCAACAGAATCTTTTCTATCAACTCAATTGCAACATCAAAAAAGAGCTCAGTTTCGCATGCACGTTTGCAAAAATGAGCCATATTTTCCTTGAATCTGAATCTGCCTTCTGGCATGCTAGAAGCTGACTCAAATTCTGCAGTTAGGAGTCTGCTCCTTTTCTCAACAAATTTCTTCAGGTGAAAAAACAGGAGATGGTTGGAAGCAAGCCTGGTTCTTTTAATCTTATCTAGGCACTCCTCAAAGGAGTTACAGTTGAAGATAAGGGATGTTCAGTCACATGCCTTTTCTGCCTTAGAGTTCTTATCATGTATGGGGAATTATCCCATTTCTACACCAATTTTAAGCTACTGCAATTCCAGCATCTTTACAAGAGACTTCTCCGATATGCATAAATACAAAGAGAACCAAGGCAGAGTTGTAACATTTAATAATGACAGTGAAATTAGGGCTACCATCTATTGCTACTACAATGACAATTAAAAAAAAAAAGAAAAAAAAAAAAAGATATGCTTGGCCTTTGAAGTGATCTTTACTTCAGCTGTCCCTGGCTAAAAGGGTTTAAGGGGAGGAGGAGATATTTTTCCTAGTCTCTGAGGTGACATTTAACAGACCAAGGAAAGAGACACGGACTGCGAGGGTCTACTCAAGAAGGCCTATGGCATGAACAACTTCTAAAAGCAAATAAAATAGTAATGCATTCCATATACTTAACATCTCATTCTTTGATAAAAGACTTCTTCCCTCTTGACTTTATCTTACACTTGATAGTAACCACTACCAATGGGGCCGAGATGGCCTAAATACCTGACACAGTGAAGACTGCAGGAAAAAAACCCCACAATACTCAAAGAATCTTACATCAGAATCACTGTAAACTCTGCAAATCTGCTTGCATTTGGCAAAGCAACTTTCTTGACTCTGCTACAGCATACTTTATAATATAGAATGATAAGAACCAGGAGCAACCACTTCTAGTTCAGGCAACTTCACTTTTCTTTTAATAATTTTAAAATCCTTCCACTTTAGAGTGGAGTAGAAAGCTCTCTACTCCAGACCAGAGTTGACAAGAGGTTCTCAAGCCAAGAAGGCAAGAAGGCCTAAGATCCACTGTTTTGCACATTACAAGCAGCAGGCACTGCAAGTCAAAGTGGTTGCTGCTTTGTCTAGGTCAAGCTTTGTGAACACGCAGAAAAACCCCCCATACCACTGTTTATTTCAACCTAACCATACAGCATCATCCATCTTCCCCCAAGTCCAGTTACAGCTTAGAAGCATCATCCCGGAACTTGGCAACATCTACAGGCATGTGGCAGTTCTCATTATATATAATTCACAGAAATGAGTTTTTAAACATATTTTGGGCAGTTCTGTCCACATTGCCCCCGGCATCTCTAATCTCTACAAGCCAGTGTGAAGCAATTAAAGATGTTCCACAAAAAAAGCCACAAGACTGTAAGATGTGCATCTACAGCTGACATGTCCACATAAAAAAAATGCATTAGAACATAAAAGAGACAATGAAAATTGCTTCGGTATCCTGCTCACAGAAGGTATTTTGACATCCTAATATTCAGTCAGCTACCCTGTATTTGAAATTATCTTAGTTTTTATATAGTCTCAAGAATATAAGAAATCCAGCACTAAAAAGTTTCTTAACCGTGAGGAACATTCCTTCCTAGTTATGTCAGCTTTGTCAGTACTACCATCTCACTCTTAAAAAGCAGTTTCATCAAGAAAAAAAGCTTCCTGAAAACATAAGCAATAAATGCAGGTAATTAAAAGAAGTTGTGGAAGAAGCAGACTGTTAGACTGTTAGGCTACATTTGGATCTCCATAAAGACAGAAGCTTGAAATTTGCTCACTTAGGAAAGCTTCTGAAATTAATTTTGCATAACTAGTACTATATCTTTACTCATTCCCTTGAATTTGATTATACTTTCCTGAAAGTCTTCATCTGAATCAGCATTTTCATTTTGACTGAATCACCAATAGTCTGAGCCCCATTCACAAATACAGCTGGCAAAACACATTTACTATTATTTGATGCTCCCTAAGTATTTTTTCTATCTCCCAGTCTGTCAGGCGGAGATATAGACAACATAAGAAAATGTAATATAGCCTTAGACATTTATTGCATATGCAATATCAAAAGCTCAGTTAAAAATACCTTTGGGAAGAGATTGTAGAAATGCTGTCTTTGAAGAAACACTGCACTTTCTGCAGTGCAGAACAATCCAAGCGGTTTTCAGAAGAGAAAGCTGAAGGTCTGTCACGTGAGATTAACTCTAAAAAGGACTAAGTTCTTAAATAAAAGAGATATGCATATAAAAGGCAGTAATATACTAAGCAGGCTAGGTTAACTAACAAAGCCTCTATCTCAGTTATTCCAGCCAGCAATGCTATACATAAAAAAGATCTTACACCCCCAGCCCACCTTTTTCTTTACTTCAAGAACACTTCTGGCAGCCTACACTCCATTACAGGCCAGTGCTTGCTCAGCTCCCCACAGGCCAGGGAGGAGGAAAAATCAGCTATTCCCATCTACGTATTTCAGATCCATAGGTAAAGCACAATGCCCAAACAGACCATTCAATGTAAAAACATCACTATAAAACCACCAAATTACAGGGTTTGGTCTGTTTTTGAGGCAAAGTGGCTACAGTCATGGTACTCCTCTGTGAGCAATCAAATTCCTGAAGTTTTAAAAAATGAAGTATATTAGTCATAGCACTGACAGTAACCTTGTTGTATCAGTCATCTCAAAGCAAATCTCTGCAGTCAGCAATGCCCACAAAACATTCATACTTGAGTCAAGACTGACACCCAGTGGCTGCATATTTTAACTTTTTTTTAATTTTTTTTTTTTTTTTTTTTTTTTTTTTAGTATGCCAGCCTGACTTT
>JANIJG010010606.1:54611-79099 GCA_024611175.1 Megaceryle torquata | reverse complement strand
TGGCGTGTGTGGTGGGAAAACTGGGGCCTTCCTACTTTGCCTGGGGGCAAAATCTTAAAAATGGGTTGATTGCTGGGGGCTGTTGGAGGTCGCAGTTGCCAGTGGTCACTGGGGGCAGCAGGGGGCGGGGGCGGAGGCGGCGACACGGACACAGACAGAGCAAGACGGACGACAGCTACAATCACATTCTAACCACATTTTCCTCTTTGATGCAACAAATAATGTCCATTTTCAACAATGGGGATTACTCACAACAAATGGAAAATAGGTCCCATCTGCTAAGAAATTGGTGTGAATGGAAAATACAGATTGCAGGCAACAGTAAAGTATCTTTCTACTGATAGTTGACTTTTCTTCTGGTTCAGAGTCAGGGTATATGTCTCCATATGTCTTCCTCTTCCCTCTTTCTTTTGTGGAAAAACATATTTTCCAATTTTACTATATTGAAATTAAAATTCAAAATACGTACATTTGGCACCTTGCATATTCTTACATTTCAAAGTTTTTGGACAAAAAAGTGGAAAGTCTTCACTTTTTCACAACAGAGCACTGAAAACGCATATAGGAAATAATGGAAGTCATTACCAAAATACTTTACCTTATTGCATATACTTCCAGAATGCAAATACATAAAATGAAAGCAAAGTATGCCTTGATAACACATAGTAGCTATTTCAACAAAACTGATAGTTTTCATCAAATATTTTAATTTCACTTTAAATTTCTATCTTTAGATTCATGGTGTTACCATGCATACATTTCATAATGACTATTGTCACCTTTATTGTCATAAAGGGATACAACTGAATGAAAAATCCTCAGGTCAAAAATCTGCAGATTATGATTGGATCTTCCCTGTCCCAGAAAGAATCCTGTAGGCAAAAACATGTTCACTTTCTCCCTAGGGAGATGTCAAAGTCTGGACAGAATGATTCAGGAATAAAACCAGCTCTCTATGGAAGACAAGTGTGTAAGCCAAGATCTCCTCTATGATTGCTCAAGTTCTTACATTATTTTCCCTAACTCTGAGCATGGCTACCCCAGACATTGTTTCACAGCATAGCCAAGGAAACACCTACTCCCTGTCTTGGAAATGCCCAGTCCATCTGCTCTGATGAGGTTGCAGCTTTGTCACTGCACAGTAAATACTAGATTGAGAGCAGAAGATGAGACAGGCCAGAGCCCAGCTATCAGAGCTTAGACTTCTTTCTGACTAGAAAGGACATTTTTTTTTTCCAATGTGAATATGCCTTTCTTTACAATTTTAACTTTTTCCTTAGTTTCACACCTTTTTCAAATTTGTATGTAGACAGTTATACTTCCTGAAATCTGTAGAAGACATGGTGAAAAATCTGTGGTGTCAATGCAGAAAAAGATATTCATGATTAACTTCAGAATAAAATCTCCACTTCAATTAAAAAAACAAACAAAACTTCCAAAACATTCCAATTAGCTTTAGGCTTTATAAATTTTCTCAGAAGCAACCTGAAATATTTATCCTCAATATTACAGTGCTTTCAACTGTGTCATTTTTAATGATTTATAATTTAAAGATGTCCACAATCTCACAATATTTAACCTTATTTTGGTTTTCATTAAGTCATTTAGACATTTCCCAACTTGAATGGTATTAAACTACACTTAACTGTCAAATCTCTTCTGGTCATGCTTTCCACTCTGTCTTATTCCAAGAAATACTTTATTATTTGATGACATGCCTGTGACCACTAATGTGATGAGAAAAAAAGGAGAAATAATTAATCTGCTAACAGGATAGACTCACACAGAAGAATAACTGAAAACTAAGTAAAAAAAAAAAAACAAAAAAAAAAAAAAACCACAAAACCAAAAAAACAAACAAACAAACAAAAAACACTGTAACAGAACAAATATAACTGGAAAGTTAGACATGAAGAACAATTTCCTGTTCTGACATTTTCCCGCTTCAGCATTTCATATTACTCCCTTGTGTATGTCCATACAATTTCTTACAGACCATACTTCATAATGGACAACTTGATTCTTTGTTCAATAAATCATAACAATTTGATTGCAGTCATATGCATTTAATATAACAGATTAAACTATTCCAAAAGCATACTGATAAAAATGTACAAGAAAGTTATTTGCCATTTATACTTTTGCCATCAACTTCAAAAGAGCTACACAGGCTTTTTAAAGTTTTATAGCTGTTTTTAAAAATATGCCATTAGTGATCCCATAGATCATACATTAATTGTGATACCTATTCAATCTTTTAAGGTGAATTTTTAAATATAGGTACATACCAAGATTTACAGTCATTGTCAACAAAATCTGCAGATTACAGAGACTGGCAGAGTAGCAAATAATGAGGAAGATACTTGCCCTTACAGAAGGATTTCAATGTCATAGCCAAGCAGCTCCAATGCATTGAAAAAAAATACCTTGCAATATGACAAATTGTGGAATGCAGATCCTACCTACTGGATCTACCTACCTACACAGAATCCAGGGATGGTACATGTGAGACATAAAATTGAGCAGTGTGAAGTGTTGCTTCAGTCCTTGACATAGAAAATGGGGGGATATCAAACAGCAGAGAAGACATTTTGCTACAGTACAAGAGTTTGGCCAATTGGGAATACCAGGCCTCGTTCAGTTGTCCACAGTAATGTGAAGCATGTTCACAGGCAGAAAGAAAAAAGAACCAAAGGCTTGTGAGCAGAGTTTGTGATATAAGCCTTATGGGCTCAAAACATACCTTATGAAAGAGAAATAGTGAAGAGTTAGGCCTGAAGGGGCACATAAAGAATAGACCTAGTAAAGGGCAACTTGTTAGCCTTTCCAACAGAGAAACTGCTGACTAGAGGCAAGGTCAGACTTGAAGAACTTTGAAGTAAGATCTGACTTGCTGGCACCAAGAGGTATACCTATCAAAACAGTTTATGTTTAAAATGAGATGTGGTCTTTTTCTGTATTACATATTGAAACAAGGTACGTGCTGAACATCTGAGGTGGTGCTTTCTAGTCTTGGCAATTGTGTTCATTCCCACACTCCAATAGGAAAAGCAAAACAACTCTAATAACCATCTTGGGAAAAACACACAAACAGCATTGTTGAACATCCTGAAGAGAGTTGTCCAAGCAAAGTACATAAGCAGACAGACAGTCAGGGAGAAGCAGACACAGTCAGCACTGTGGTCCCAGCAACTGTATCTCCCAGCAGGTGTTAAGAAATTCAACATAAATTTTCAAATCACAGCCTGCAAGATGAGACATTAGAGGACCATATTTCAACACACAGGAAGAAGAGATTAGAAAGTCCCCAGAGGAAACATCCAAGGGTCCAGAAGGCTGTGCTGGACAGGATATAGAACTGGATGGAGAAGAATCTAATGAATTTCAACATGTCTCTTACAAGTACAGGCTGAGAGGGCTGGGTCTGTTTAGCCTGGAGAAGACTGAGAGGTGATCTTATCAATGTTTATAAATATCTAAAGGGTGAGGGCCAAGAGGATGGGGCCATACTCTTTTCAGTGGTGCCCAGTGATAGGACAAGGGGCAACAGGCACAAACTAGAACTCAGGAAGTTCAACCTAAAAATAAAGAAAAAATTCTTTACTGTGGGGGTGTCGGAGCACTGGATCATGCTGCCCAAAGAGGTTGTGGATTCTTCTTCTATGGAGGCTTTCAAAACTCACCTGGATGCTGTCCTGTGCAACCTGGTCTAGGTGAACCTGCTTTAGCAGGGAGGTTGAACTAGATAATCTCCAGAGGTCCATTACAACCCCTACCATTCTGTGATTCTGTATAACAAAGTATCATTCCTGCTTTGTCCTTAGCATCTGCAGAACATCAAATCAATTGTTTATAATCAAATCTTGTATCTCATCTGGTTAGAACAGTCTTCTCCGGTTTTATCCTAGTCTTTTACACTTTCATGGAGTCATTGAGGATAAATGACACTTGGCAAACATTTCTGCACTGTGTCATCTCAGATGTAACACTCTTATGCCACACAGAATTTTAGTGAAGAGATTAATTTGAAATCCAGACTGAAATAGCATTGCTGGGGTTACAATACAAATTAATTCGGCCCAATTTTACATTTTTATATGTGGTATAAACAACCAAGGAGAGTCTTAGGAATAGGATCCAGGTTGAATTGTTATTATAAGCTCTTTGGGAAAAGGATTTTCTTTTGGTAAAATTATGTCCTGCAACATGATAATTATCTTACAGCTGCTAATCAGAAGACCAATAATAACGGTGAATCTCCCTTGCTATTGATCAACTTTAACTACAGACACAGTAAACTCTTCATTGAAAGTAAGATTACAGAACTCTTATAAGCAGGGTTCCAGAACATATGGGTTTAAAACTCAAGTCTTGACCTAGAAATAATTTTTAAATGTTCTCAGGTATCACACTTTTATCACTACCCTGGATTAACCAGAAGATAGTCCTGGGAGATGACTGGCAAGGAGACATGCATATGCAACTCTAGCATAAAGTAAATGGGTTTCTTATTTTCTGCACAAGGTTCAGGCAAAGATCCTCCAGTTAGGATTTATTTCATGGAGCCTGAGATGAAAGCTGCAGCACAGATGTCCATCTCTAACTTGCTTGCTTTTTCTCTGTGGTCCTTCCAGGAAAAATTCCTCTGACATGAAATAGCTGCTTGGCTCACACCACAGAAGGACTTAACTTTCCATTTCTGCCTACAAAGAGAGCTGATGGTCATAAGTAAACACCATGTATATGTAGTGTAAATTGCTGTATTTGATTAGATGAATCCCATGACTTGTGACCTTTAGGTTTCTTCTCTTAGATTTGTCTTCAAACAAGGTCCTAGGGCCAGGGGAGTGCAAATGTCACCAACCTGAAAGGACACAGGGAAGGCAGAATAATTCTGAAACAGTCCTATAATAAATAATTACTGCAGCTATACCTGCTTCTTTTTAGGAGTAGTATTTTCCTGCTGACCTTTCCCAACAGAAAATCTGACAAATTCTACCCTGGTTTCTTTGTGCTAGCAAATTTGGCTTGCATTTTGGTATCTCTGTTTCTGCATCAATTTTTAACCAGGACTATGCAAACAAATGTTCACAGTCATATGTAGCACAGGTCAATGAAGTATTTAGCACCCTTATCCTATGACCTTCAGCAAAAATGAAAATACTCACTACCTTGCAACAGATGCCAACCAGCTCAGCAACACCCACATTGCTTTTACTGCATTATTACATTAAATCTAGAGTAAGGTTTAATACAAAATGAAATTCTTTTAAGCAATGTTTAGGCTGCAAGTGGGTTTTATTTTTAAAAACAATAAAAATATCAATGATCCAAGGATACAAAGGTATAAGGCACAATGCCCGTGTCTTAGCAAAGGAAACAGGAACAGATGACACTAAATATGCTATAAGCTGTTAGCTAGAGGAGTGTGCCAACAGCACAATGTGTTACTACACAGGAAGCCTGAGTTCAGAAGATACAAAAACTTGTTGAAACTGTTCAGCTGAAATTATTTTCCTCATAAAACAGCTTTTTAACAAAACAGACCTTTTGGAAAACAAAACAAAAAACAAAACAAAACAAACAAACAAAACCTTTCATTTTAAATTTAAAATACATCAGGAAGGAAAACCTGTTCTCTAAACAGAAAAGAAACAGATTTTGGTGGGCTGCCAAAAATCAAAGGGATGGGGGGAGTGTTTTGTTTATTTGCTTCCTGGCTTGAAGGCTTTTCTTGTCAGTGATGCTACAGAAATCCAAAATGTTATCATTTTTTAGCTTTTTATTTTTGGCAAGTTTCTGCCCTGGCAGTTTGCTTTCATCAGAACATTTCAACAGGAAGAGATTAATTTTCAAATAGCTCTAGCAACATTCACATGGCTTCCTCCTTTTTCTTGTTACTGGATGTCACAGTAGTACATAACACTTAAACCAGTAGCAGCACCAAAGGAAAAATGCTGTGTATTGTTTTTCTTCAAACTACTTGCAGTCATGGACAATTCCACATGGAATCACAAACAAAGAAGTCTTTAGCTATATTTGAAATATACCCTGCTCTCAGGAGCTCCACTCAGCACAAAAAGACAAAAATAAATAAATAAATAAATCCCCAAACCAGCATCTTCATGTTATTTTGTGAGACTGCCTAAATGAACAGTGCACCTCCTGTGTCTGTGTATATATTGTATTTTCTAGGTCTTATACTATATTCTGCTATTCCAAATTTCTCCAGAGGAGCAGCAGCTTGCACCTTTATAAAGGCTGTTAAGGATAAATTTAGGTACCCAAGCCTGCTTCCTAAACTGGATGGACCCGAGCCAAGTCCAAATGAGGAACAGGCAATGGCAATATGTGAACGTACAGGCAATACGTTCACTCAAAATGGATAAGCTCAGCCACAGCATTTGTGACCATATGGCTTTTGCTTTGGGGTTGGCAAGAGCACAGTCCTTTCAATTCAAGTCTGTGAAGAAATCCCCAATATTAAAGGATGTGGGTGTCTGAACCCAGCCATACCCTGCCCTCCCAGTACCCTGCCATCCCATCTATGAGTCTCCAGCTCCTGAAGCAGCTTGGGGGAGGGGCTGGTGCTTGCTGCCCATTTCTTTACTCATGGTGCTCAGCCTGCACACCAATTGTCAGAGGAAGTCTACTGCTTAGATAGAGATATTAACTGAGTATCAGTTGTAAAAATATGGGAAATGTGTTTACTAATTACAGGTAACAAGTTATAACAATGGAGATCATGTCTGTGCATTACTGACGTCAGCAATATGCTCATTTGTAATGTATAACATCTAAGATATTGGGGGAGCACATGCCTCTGACTGTGTACGTGTGCATATGTGTATGTTTTTTCTTGGTTCTTTTTATCTGAACCCTGTTGTTTAAGAGTATGTTTAATTGTATGGTAGCAAATATTCCACCTGCTGTGGAATTAAAGATATATTCATACAAAGAGGCGGTATTTTCTGAAAATAAATGAATTAACAATCTTGATTTCATATTCCTTACAATGTGATAAATGGTAATCATTTAATGGCCTAAGTGCAGGTGACAGGAAATTAATATACACAAAATAGGGATGGTGTAACTAGATATAGTTAATACTCAACTGGAATAAGCAAAAACAAGGTACAAAAAAGTATTCTGACCTTCTACATTCCCAGAATTGTCACACTATACCTGTGAGAAGACACTACATCATCTCTTTTCCCAGTGAACAATAGTGTTGATTTTTTTAGGAATAAAAAAAGCAGAGTCAATAAGAAAATATTGTGCTTTTTTTTCATAGATTAACTCTATTTTTTTTTTTTAATCAAGGAAAATATTTTTTTTCTGTTGAAGTTGTTGCAGACATTTCTTCAAAGACAATTTAGGGAGAAAAAAATGTTCGAAATCAATCTGTTTGCAGACTCTGATTAAGTTACTGTTTCCAGGGTCAACATTTTCAAGATTAAAATGAAAAATGCCCTTTGGAGCCCCAGCCATGACAGAGCTATGATCCCATTATTGTAGCTTGCCTGCCCCACTCAGGGCTCTAAATCACTGGTGTGTAGACTTCCTGCAGAATGTTAACTGATGAGGAGTATTAAGGAAAGAGGTTGGCAGTTCAAAATCAGTTCCCTGCTGTTCCAGGATCAGTTGCCTGTACCTCTGCAGTATCCTTTTAACTGGGCCTATGACTTTCTTGAAATCCTTCTACCAAGAAAGCATCCTCCCTTTGATCTGTTAAGCCTATAGACTTTAAAATTGTCCCCATACTTAGGATACTTCCTCCACTGTTGGGGGATGTCAGACAGCCACAGCTACTCTGATGTTCCCAAGACAAGTGGCAGGTCCCTTCCATGGAAGGCTTCAAATAATAGACTTTTCCAATATAATAGGATTATAGGATTCTTTTTTAGTGTCCTTCTGTGATTCTATTGGGCTTTAGGTGGAGATACAGATAAAAACCAACTGAGCTTTTAAGCTGGGAACGTAAAGCTCTGAATTCTCACAAATACACTTACTGCATATTTATAAGATAGCTTTTAAAAAGTGAATCAACAAAGTCTATCCCCAGCATGCTTATTATGATGGGCTGATTTAAATTAAAAAAAAAAAAAATTATGGGCTGAGACACAACCTGAGGACTGGAAAGCATATTGTACAAAAATGAATAGGTCTGTTTAGACAAGTAGATACAAGATGCATTTGTGGTGATTTCCTTCTATTTGGGCCTAGGCAGGTTTTCTTTCCACAAAGAGGCATATATTCTTTTATTTTCTGCTTCATTCAAGTAGTTGTGAAGCCAACTTGTCCTTAGTATTGTGTGATACCCTGCTGAGGAAATGGCCCCAAAATAATGAGGGATGGGAATCAGCAAAATAATGTTCATATTTATACTGCCATACAGATCTACACAAAGGCTTTGCAATAGAAAAAGCATTCAGCTGATCTACTGATTTTTTTCCATGTAGACCCCGCAGAGGCACAATAACAAGAGGAAAATAATAAAGAAGCCATTTAAAGATTTGTGACCACGCTTGGTAAGAATGTTTCTTTAAATGAGGCAGACCATGAGAACATAATGTGTCCATACAGTGCTGCATTTCATCCTCTCAGAGGAAAATAATTCATGAAGAGAGCATTTCAAATCTATTAAAATATTCCCACTTCCTCTTCCACCAGCTTCAGTTAAGAATAGCAGGAAAGGTTAAAGATTTAATGGATGTTGAGATTGAACTTTCTGTCCTTTTCAGACCCTCCTGAACAGAGCCAAAGGCCACCATTCCTGCTGTGCATTACCACTGTCTAAATAAGCTTCCTGTATTTTCCCTGACTTTTGGATAAACAAAGGCTTTAATTCCCTAAGATTCTGTATCCCAAAACATGAAGATATTTTCTTGTTTTCAATCACAAAAATATACATTGATTTATACTCCTCTTCAGCCAGAGGAGTTCAATTTTTCAAAGCTGCATTTACAGATTTTGCATTACTGGGAAAAGCTCTCAGGAATATCCTTGGTCTGAACATATGTGTTTTCCACCTCCCACTAAGGCATGAGATTCAATAGGAATGTGAAATTTTCAAACTTTGAGAAAAAAATAAGTCAGTTTATTCAGGACTCTGAAACATTCTGCTCTGCAACTTAAAAGCTGGCTATAATCCCAGTGAGTTCTGGCTCTGTAGAACTCAGTTGACTGTGATCACATTATCTGAGCCAGCCAAGGAGGCCATTTACACAGAATAAGGGGTATATCATCCCCCTGAGCCCCTTTCTCAAGGCAGTCTTTGCTGGACTTTCAAACTCATGGCAATTCAGTCTGGAGCAAATGCCAAAAGCAGAAACCTTCATTTAATTCACTGAAAGTACATCAAAGAAGAGACACATCTGTAAAGCATTTAGATTTTACAAATTGGCATTTTTCAACAAAGACATGCTTTGTCAGGGAGTTCCTGGCCAACTCTAATCAGGAATGCATCTGTGAAGCAAACGTTTTATCAGATCTATGGGCAATATGGATTTAGCCAAAGAATGAAAGAGATGTGACATTCTGATCAGCGATCCAGAAGATCAGAGGACATGGCAAATTGGAAGAGGATGGAATTAACCAGCAAAATTCTTTGTTTGCAACTAATTTAAAATCACATCTGATGAGACATTCTACAAAGCACAGTGTTTACTGGTGATAAATACAGTTCTGGACATAAGGGGTTGTAGTATCGGGATCAGAGGAGACTTGTGCAGCTGTAATCACAGCACACAACTTGGAATACACCCTATGTGGGCCAGAGGTAATAGGGAGAAAGAGTTTTTAATCTCTCCTTTTCTGCTACCAACTCAATGTTTGATTACCAATGTGTGAGAATATTTATCCTCAGTACCAAACAAATGAACGGGACCCTACAAGTCCTGGGGAGCAGCCTCAGGAAAGAAAAAAAAAAAAAAAAAAAAAAAAAAAAAAAAAAAGAAAGAAAATAGAAAAGGGAGGTCTCCTGAGCATTAGAGGAAAGCACTATGTCAGCAGGCGATAGTTCAACTCCTCCTCTAAGCAAGAGGATTTAGAACTACATCTCTATTTTTCCAGCCCCTAAACAATTGACAAGCCTCAGGATGTGGTTTCAAATGCATACAAGAAGAGAAGAAATTGAACTTGGCTAGGTGACTGCCTGGGTGACTGCCCTGATAGCCACGTTACTATACAACAGAGAAGATTTTGGCCCTTTTTGCTCCAGTGGCACCCCAGCCCTGAGGCTTCAGCCACCTTCTCAGTAAATAAAGCTCTGAAATAACCATCTTCACCATCACTCTCCCTGCCTGCCCCACACCACCAGCTTCACATTGCCTGCTTTTGCCCATCACCACCCAGCTCCCTCTACCTTGGCCCAAGCCACGACTCAGCAGCTGGTAACAACAGTTTCTCTATCAGGAATTAAATTCCTCTGTGGAGGTACTTACATGAGCCATGGGATAAACATTTCCACACAGATGTTTTTTAGTTGCCAGAAAATATTTGCCTCAAATCAGTAACACTGCCATAAATTCACAGGCTAGAGAATACAAGTCTGAAATTCTCCCAATCCCACTTGGATTACACCAGCCAAACACTAGACCTACTAGCTTGGCAGAGAGCAGAGAAAAAAAAAAAAAAACAACTTTATTTCAAGATAAAATATTCCTTAAATGTTTTCCCACATGGAACATTTGAGTCACCAAAACATAACACCTTCTATTTACATTGATCATTCAAGCTATTATTGTTATGAAGACTTGAGGGAACACACAGAGGCAGGGAGGTAATGTGCATTTTTCTTGTTTTTCCCAGCCTTTGGAATGACACAACAACCTTTACCACATGCACTGTCTGGAAAAGCCAGTATCTGAAGTGCAAGGAGTAGTCTACTTTTCAGCAAGCTATTTTGCAATCCTGGCACTCTGGATCCCAATATTCATAGGTACCAAGTCTCTGGTTTATCACCTCTGGAACAACAGGAGCTTTGTACTGAACTGGATGTGAATAATTATAATACATGATGTGTAGTAACTGGTAGCTGCAGAGCCTGTGCCATCTGGAGAGGCAGGGTTTCACACATTTTACACTTTTGTGGAAGGAGAATGAAGGAAAAATTTCAATGTAGGAATAAAGCTGAATCTGCACAGGCACAGAGGATTCAGATGAGTCTTGCAAGAGAAATGCCTCATATGAATGTTCGTAATTAAGAGACTTAGTGCAGTATGAGCCCTTGCAGATACTGCTGTCACATACTTTGAGCTGCACCCAATTTGAAGCAGCAAGTATATCAGCTGCTGGCTGATGGAAATGACTGACTCTGGAGAACCAACAGTAAAATCAATTATTTGCATCTCCTGTGTTGCTGCTACCCACACAGCTACTAGCAGACTTGGAAAAGCAAGAAGGTTTGTGCTTAATTTTAACACTTTCATATGGACTACCTTTATCTGTCACTGGGTAAGAAAGCTTTAAAAGGAAAAATAACATTTCCATTTGCAAAATCAGACTTACAAGTAACATATCAACATACCTTCTCATGATCGTCTGTTCCCATTTATTGCACCTCCTTTCATCAACATTGCACTTACTTTAACCCATACAAATTTCACTTGGGCCAACAACAGTTTGAGGAATCAGTATGTTAACAATTTGTTAGTACTAGTTGATCCCTTTTATGTATTTAATATAAAGCTACAGACCTTTTTTGACTCCAAGGGGGTTGGTTACTCTCCTGTTTATTCTACCTCTACCCTGGCCAAACACTGGGCATTGACAGTGAGCTGAAAGTTAAAGACTGATTCCTGTTATCTATCTGTCTATTCCTCTTATTCCTATTCCTATTAACACCTGCCATCTATCCATCTCCTAAAGTGTGATTCTCTAGGGGACTGACAAAAGCAAGGTAAGTTATATAAGGTATGCCTTCTGAAGCAGATCTCTAACAGAAAAGAACTGATCAAGAACGGGTATTGAGACACCAAAGATGAACTGACCATACTTATATAATGTTCCCTGGTAGAATGGAAATGAGAATAAGGAAAGTGTTGAGGGAGGGTGGAGGATGAAGCACAGGCAGCTCTGAGGGAGAGGGGGAGAAGCCACAAGGCATGAATGTGCATGCTACCAACACTGCAGAGGTAAGGAAAACTATGTAAGACAGCAGGAAGTAGACAAGCAGTCCTGATTCCTGGAAAGCCTCTGCCTGAAAAATAGTGTACAGGTGTTTCTCAGATCATCACAGAGCTGGGGCCCTTTTGTGTTGTCTACAAAAGGTGCTGCTTTTGAGAAACAGCTGAGAGAAGTGATGTCTGCTTGCTTCATCCGTCATGGGTCACCAAAGGGGGCCAAGCTGTGAACAAGCCAGCTCACAATGCACTAACTCTGGGAAGAGGCATACTTCAGCTCCCAGCACATCATGGAGAACCACATCACATATGGAGGGACTGAGGTTCTGTGGGACCATGTGCTTGGTTCTTCCAAGCTGGGGTAGCCCTTCCTACATTCGCACCTCCTATGGCAGCTGCACCAGACAGTGCTGCATACAGGGACACACCAACAACAACCGAGTGAGAGCAGGTGGTGCAAGCTCAGAGGCATTGGGGAGCTCAGGCATAGGCAGACAGATGGGGTGAGGAGGTGTCCAGCCCAGGGCCGCCCAGCAGGAGAGGCTCAACACATCTGCAACCAGCACTTGCAAACAAACCTGCTGTCTCTCAGGCACACATAAAGGGAAACTGATGCTGATGACATTTGCATATTCACATCTGGGGGAGCTTAATCGAAAGACAACAAGAAATGCTGTTCAGTTTTGCTTTTTATTCCCTTCAGTGCCATTCCACTTACTTTAAAAATAGATGTCACAGCAAAGATTTATATTTAATGCTTTGCTAGTCACAGAGGGAAGGAGAAATGATCAGCTAAGAATTAAGAAACTCTGGGAAGGGGGAGCGGGATTTATCTAGGAATGAAGACTTTTGGGAGTAGATCCATCTTGAACTAATTTAAACTACAACTGAAGGTGTTACTCTGTTCTCACTTAGCGCAGGGATTGTTCCATGCACCAGACGTTTTTCTCCAAGGCCGTGGGGAAGAGTGAAATCAGTCTCTGGAGGGAATCAAATGAAGGAGAAGGAGGGATAGTGTCCAGTTCAATCTGTCTTTAGGCAATTTTACCAGTGGAACATTTTCAGTAGAAGGACATTTTTCTTATACATAGGTATTTCTCCTGTATAATATCAAAGAGCCATTATTTATCAGTGGCTTGCTGATAATGAAATACACATAGCAGTGTCATTAAAGTAACAGTAATTTTAACCAATCTGTTAATAAACACAAACATTTTTAATTTTTGTTAGGCACCTGAAGACCCACCCCAGTTCCTTTGTTCTACCTTGAGACTAATTATGGCAGTGCCCATAAAACAGTATGTCCCATCCAGCAAACAGCTCAATCACCTTGATTTACATAGGTGAAGACCACTGAGCACATATTGCTCCTTTTCTGTTTTTGTATCTTTCTAAACTTTCCTCTTTCATGCATTTTTGTAAACTTTTTCCCATTTTGGATTTCATCCTATCTGCACACTGATGAGACAATATTTCAGTCCCCCCTGTTCATTTTGGAGGTAATTTCCTTGCATTACACTGGCAGATTCATCCACATTTTTGAGAACATGGTGTGGAGCAAACTACCCAGAAATCTCCTCCTCTTGCCTCAGGCAAAACTGGTCATGTTTGTCACAGCCTACCTGTGAAGTCCAGATAAGCCACTCCTCACTGTTCAAAACAGCACGTTTCCTCAGGTACACTAATGCCCCATGACAGTTCACCTGTGGTCTATTTCAGGCAATTCTGTCCTAAAATATATTTCCCATCAGCCTCATTTTGACTAGTACACGCAGGTTGCTACTGAGCTAATGCTATCTGCTAGCATAATACTCTGAAACAGATATTGCAAGCAATAAAGGAGTTATGGAAGACTTCAAAATAGAAACTTTGAGAAAAAGATCCATGGATAATGCAGGCTTTACAGAACACATGAAGGACACTTTTTTAATGAGATTACCTAAAATTAAGATGGTGACTGGGAAGCTTGTGAGCACCCTGGTCTGGCTTCCATACCTATCACAAATACATCTATCAAGCAGGTTGTGCTGTATATTATTCTTTTGTTCAGTCTGCAGGACTGTTGTTAATTTTATTTTTGTACACTTCTGGACTGGTTTCATAGACAACTTGCATCTTCAAATATATATTTGGAAGAGCTCAAAGTGGCTAGTGTTCACAAAGAATAGGAAAAAGCTTCAGTGTCATGTTTTCCTTCTGGTCCTCGGGACTAGCACTTACTGAGTGTGACAAGGCAAAAAATGTAATGGGAGAATTGACCCTTCTATTTGTAAAACAAATCAATGTCAGTCTCTCTTTAGGTCATACTACCTTTTCTTATGGACTTGTAACTAAGTTGCCGATTCCTCCCATCCAGTTATGTAAAAAAAGTTGCAATATGATATTAAAAACTGCCACAAACTGGGTCACTTACTAAATAGCAAGGGGAAAAAATGCACCTTGTTCCCTAAGGGTACTGCATAGCTATGTGACCTGCTTTGTTTGGCTAGCTTTCACAAACTACCAAGTGACACTTCTCTGTGCCATCTGGAAGACTTTTATCTCTGTACATCTCTCTTGCTGCAGTGGGAATAAAAGCAACTCAGTGGCACGAACTCAGAATCCAAAGCTGAGACAGGCAAAGCACAGCCTAAAGCAACTTCACGTCTGTTTCCTTTATGATTCTGTGAAGCACAGTCATCAAAGCAGCACTAACACGACCACCCAACTTGAGGCATACAGCATGCAGCTCGGCTCATGTGAACACTCTGTGCTCTGAGACAGCACAAGGACGTGTCATCCAAGGACCTGAATAAAATGAAAATTGGGAAAAGATACCAGCTAGCTCTCCTCATCCTCCCACAGACTGGCATCCACTGAACACTCAGCCCTCTGCCTCTGGACTCTCCAGGAAAGATTTAGCTTGGGGCCATGTTTTTCTGTTTTGGGGCTTTTTCCTGTGGAAAGGCAGCTGTAAACTAAAACACCAGTGTTGTGGGACAGGACTGCCAGCTGAATCCGTCCTGGCCACCTCCTTTTTCTGATCTCTCCTACCAGCTTCTTATCCTCTCCTGGCAGCTTCCAGCCCCCTCAGAGGTAGCAGGGCTCACAACCCTCACTGTTCACCACCTCTTGGGGCAGGGCCTCCCCCAGTGAGAGAAAAGCAGTGGAAACTGAGCCCCAGCCAGCTGGGGGAAAGATGGTGCTGTAGACACCTCATGGGGATGCAGGGGGCAGAACAGACACCTCTCACTGCACCCAGTGGCTGTGTCTCTCTGCCACCACTCACTGTCCACCATACCACCTATAGGCCCTACTAGCTGCCCCACTCCACCCCTCTGGTCTCTCTTTTCCCATCAGGGGAAAAGAGCAGGAAAGAATTTGAACTGTACTGTGCTGAGTACCTCAGGGAATATAAATTAAAACAACAAAAACCAGGGAATTTCCCCACTCTCAGGGAAAATTCAGGCTCTCACTGGAGAATTAAGGCCAAAATTAAGACTGGGGCTGGGAATAAGGAAGGATATTTGGACACAGCTGAGAAAACACAGTGAAGTGAGTAAAATCACACCACCACTAGACCTTACTTCAGCTAAAATTTTCCCCTGACTACTAAATGCCCCTAGCTCCAGGCAACAGATGCGAGTGGATCCTGACTGTTGCACTGTCCTGCAGAGAGCAAGAAGGTCCTGATAACATCTCTCTTGCCAGAGTGACAATGCCCTGCAATGATGGGACACTGCTTCCACTTCTAATCAACACCCACTTTGAACTGCATCAGCCCTCTCTTTTTGGTGGCGCTTAGAGCTGCCTTGTGTATGCTGGACCAATGTGAGCACTGTCAGAGCACACCTTACAAACTGCAGGCAAGGTGACTTGCTGGACTAGCAAATTCTCATTGCTTTTCAATCTTAAACTCTTTGAGTCTCACTGTGGTCCTTCCTTGGGGATTTGTCTCAGCTCCCATCCAGATTCTAATCTCTTATCAGTACCTCAGCATGGTTATGACTAGTTTGAGGCTACAGATTCAGTCTCCATCTCCACCTTTTTCCTGTATTCTTATGTTTCTGTGTTTATTTTTTTCATATGAAGTAAATTATTCTTCACATTTTCGTAACTCAGATGAATAATTCTTCTCCATCAATTAGCTGGATAGTACTAAATGCCCTGTGCTTCAAAATCAGTGACAGTCAGAAATAAAACTACTTCCTGACTATCTGGCTTGGGTTAAGATTTAGACACAGAAAAGAACAGTGGTTGAATCTTCTCCAGTTTTAAATCTTCTCTGAATTTCCAGAAGTTTTAACTTCTTTTTTTGTCTTCTGTGTTTTCTTCTTTTGTTTCCTTCCCCATTCCAAGAATTCAGTAGTTTCCCACATCTAATAGAAACCTGTGTCAGTCAGCCTTGAGGCCTTGCATAATGTGAAGAGCAGTCACTACCAGCACCACACACTATTGTAATTTAATTGAAAGTTCCATACAGCCTGCAAGGCCCGCTTACCTGGGTTCTGGAGCCAAAGCCCTTCAGAGGTGAATCACTCAGGCTCCTGACCACCCCATTTGGAACTTAAATACACACACATCCCCCTGAAACAGCACTTCATATCTCAGAAGTGGTGCATCTTTGGGCTCCCAGAATCCTTCTCAGTGCAGCACAGAATACCAGACAACACATAACAGTTCCCAGCTCTTAGCTCCCACTGGAGGACTAAGCAGTAAGTCCAAGGACTCAGGCATTTCCAAGCACCACTTGTCCAAATACAACAGGCTTTTACTAGAAGCTACCCAGATTAAACAATAATTTATTTCTCATGAAACAATCATCTTCCAGGGAAGTACTAAATTTGGTCAGCTGGAAAAATACTGCACTGGAGATTTCGTTACTAGGCCTTCTTCTAACCAGTAAATCTTCTTTACATGCTCTGTTCTCACTTTTTTCTTCACTGACTTTGCCATATATGCTTGCTTTTAGCATCCAAGGTCACCTGTAATAGTAGACAAAATAGGCTTTAAATGGCCTAGCAGACTGATGGACATCACATTGGACATAGCCCAAATAGCCAGCTTCTGCTTTGTATTTGTCCCGCATTCATAGCCTTCCTACTTCAGAAAGGAGGTCAGAGTCCATGGGACAGCAAGAGTGGGGAGTAGCACCGGGACTTCTCCCACCTACAGCCCTCTCAGACCCAGCTGATTCCATGAGGCCTCCTGAAACCTGTCATGATGTTTCCAACCCTATACAGCGTATTCAAATCCCAAGTGGTTTTGCTCCACAAAATCCTGTGACAGAAGGATTTCCTTTCAAATTTTCAGTAGCACAGCAACCACATGGATGTGTCATAGTGGACAGAGCATCTATAAGTCCATTGTAAGCTTTCATATAACAACCCAGACACCCTCCCACAAAACATTAGGGTAGGATGTTTTCCAGGACAATGTCTTAGCTGCAGCACTTAGATCTTTTGCATTTTCTTTTTTCAGACCCAGCTGTGAACTTGGAACTGAATATAATAAAGATTATTGAAATGGCACTGAAAGAGTCAAATACCACACATACTTGCACAATTCTTCCTGAACATGCTGCAGTGCAGAGATCATACAGGACAAAAAACACAGAGTCATTCAGTGGGTACACACCAGGTTAGATCTGCATCTCCCACACAATACCCAACACATCTGGCCTCAGCTATAGTGCTCTCAGGAGGGAAAGCTCAGAGCCTGACAAATTCAAGCCTGTACCTATAGATGCTGCTGAATAAAAAACAACATTGAAGAATTAAACATTCTCAATGTGTGATACCAAACAGCTCATAAAGGTGCCAAACACTTTGAATTCAGTGACCCTCACTTAGTTTGAGCAATACACTCCCTTACCTTCATGAACCTCTTTTATTGCTTTTACCTAAGTACAATAGTTACTAACTAGAAATCCCATGGAATATGATGGGATGAAAACTCACCTGTTTTTTTGTGCTTCTTGTGCCACCCTCTGGAATAGGCTGAAAACCCAAGTGAAAAGAAAACATTCAGGAGATTTCATACCCAGAACTTTTTAGTATGTTTCATGAATTTATGTAACAAGTTTGCAACAGTTTTAGTCAGTTCTCATTAATTCAAAATGTCTGAAAAGAAGAACATGAGTTTGTCAACCTCCTAACCAAATGCCTTCAAGCCACTACAACAGTTTATCTTTCAGACAAAAGACACATGCAGTTCAGTGATGTAGTTGCATTGATGAATTCTCCGGATGATAATGACATTGTACAGGGCACAGAGGATACCTCATCTAGCATAGTCTGTCCACCTCCAGTCACCAACAGGTGAGAAAGATAAACTGAAGTAGGTGTGAAGATGTTCATCCTATGTAAGGAAGGAGGAATTTAGTAGAATAAGGAACTACAAGGACCTGTCCTGTTTAGTCAGGCAAAAGGAAGACTGAGTGAGAGTATTTCTCTCTCCAAATACCTCATGGGCATATATTCCAAGGAGTACAGCCTCTAGGATGGTGTTCACAGTGATTAATAGGTGATTATAACATTAATTGGGAATTAATTTAAGCTGAATACCCAGGAAAGCATAAGAGCATCAAAGCAGTGAGCAAAGCTTTCCAGTAGGGCTGATAATGGCAGAAAATGTACTTAAAAAAAAAAAATGAAAAGAGCTTGAACCATTTCTGAAAGCCATTGTATGATGGGATTGTTTGCTATAGCAAGGCATCACATTAAGGGACACAGCCTCACATTTCTGTGTTTTTACTGAGGCAGCATATCCATCTTTTAGAAAGAGTGAAAACAACAGGAAGAGCTCAGTGTAGTAGCATCATTGAGAAAACAACATTTGGATTTTGTATTCGTATTGGGGCTTTTTTACCCTAAAAGTGAATATGGGACAAAATACAACAAAACCTGCACTAGAGACTCTTTTTAGGAAGTCTCCCAAAAGGGCATTTTGAGTAACTAGCCATTTAAAATACCCACTAGGTTTCCAGCACAATTTTATTTGACCTTTTAATGAAAGAATAACGTGTAAGGCAAATTATTTCAGCTGATCACCTGCATGACTGCTTAAAGCAGCCCTCTATATAATCTAATCAATCCATTGTCTGAAGTGTAATGTTGAGCTTTGTCTTTCATAATTGTATGCTCCAAGTACATTTTCTCATTTTAAAGTTTGTCTTTTTGTCCAGCCTGAGTACTTATATCCTCAGTACTTATATTTTTTCAATGAACATGCAAAGTAAGAAGTTTCAAATACCTCATAAGGAAACTCAATGGTTCTCCCAGAGATTTAATTAAAAAAAAAAAAAGTTCCTGATTACCAAATATATATATATATTCTTCTATTTATAGAAAATACAAGGAACTCCATAAAGTTCCTTAGTTTCCAAAGATAACATAGCAGTTATTGCTGGAAACCATAGTTGTTCCCTTCCTATTACACAAACCTATTAGGACTTTAAGAAATCTTTTTCTTACTGTAATACAGTCAAAGGAGGCTTTATATGTGTGTACACATTTATAATGACACATGAACACAATAAGACTTCACAGCTTCCCTTGTGTCATAAAATGTGCTGCTCATTTTATCCAGCGAGCAAGCAGGAAGTCAATACCCAAGGTGTGTAAGACTGAAATGCAGGGCCTTCAGTGCCATCCCAGTCACAGCTGCTTTCACTCCAGCATAGAAGCCATGATCCAAAGGGCATGTGATGGTTATACTCAACCCCTTAACCAAACTAGCAGCAGTTTGATTCAGGCTCCAAAGGATGTAAACGCCTAAGCCCTAAATGAGCCAAGAACTCCTCTAGTTTCAATCTGTTCTCTGAAAACCCCTAAAGGAGCAGAGTGACATTGTGAACTTTGATACATATGAGCTTGGAATACCAATCAAATGATTAACACATAAACAGCAGGTGGCTTTTTCAAGACTCATATATCAAAGAAGAAAGAAAGTTGTGGGTACAAGAGCCTCATGCATACCTCTCCTATCACATGTAATTTGACCACAGGCAAATCACTTTATTCCATAAATATGACAGCCTAAGTGAGCCTTATTTGAGCTCTCCTGGATAAGCAGCTTGGCTGCATGACAGTGATCTCCTCCTGAGCTGGGGCACCTCTCAAGGTTGCCTCTCAAGGCAGAGACAAATCTTACCAACTGCAGAGCTTTGGTAATCAACCAATATTATGTATAAGCCTGTAGCATGGCAACTTTGATTTCTGATTTGGTAACTGATTTTGTCTTGTCAACTTTGATTTGTGTCTTGGTAGTTAAGAATCACTGTTCAGATGATTGTGCCATACAGTAACAGAGTGAACCTTGCCAATGAATTTTGTTAAGTCAGACTTTTACATCATAGTAAAACTGCCTTTGCTAATCTCTTTGTCAGTGGTTATTTAATCGATCTAAATCACCCATTTGTAACAAACTGGTGTAGTTAGCAGGATATCATCCACCAGAGCCTTTCCCTTCATATCTGGCCAGCCAAACAAGCATGTGCTATCAAAATGACTGAGCTGCAGTGGGAGGCTCATGACCTCAGAAGACAAAACTGCCACAGGAGCTAAACCTATCTTTGAAATAATGACTTTCAACACATCACTTTCCAAATTGAAAATAAGATTATTTTCTTGCCTGCATTTTCCCTCGGGGAGTTTTTCAGGTGTATTAGTGTATCCACCATCATGTAGAGACACCATACAAAAATCCCATCTCTGTGGGTAGGAAGTATGTCTGCTTTGTAAATGTTTGACAACAACCATACACTGTAGTAACAGGTATCATCTAGATTTACTGACTGTAATTAAATGTCAGGGCAAGTGCTCCAGCACATTTGTCATGGTCCTCCATCACACAAATGAAGGGTCATACTGGCTGAACAGAACTGAACCTCTGTCTACTTTAGTTTGCAGGGTGCCACAAAGATCTGAGGATAAAACTCTACAATTATCCACACTACAGGTATTTATAGGAAAGTTTGTCTGGACAAGTGTCTGCACAGTCCTGTGGAATGAGAATCCATGAGCAGGGACTGACCATCCCTATGTCAGTGGAAACTGGGAATCCATGTCCTGGAACTGTTCCAGGACATGGATCCCCAGGGGCAAAACACAGCACAACAAAGCAGAAATCTGGGAGATTTGCTTCAGAAATGCTCTGCTGATCCAAAATTAAATACTAACATAAGTTCAATCCTCTCTCTCCACTGTCTTGTACTCACTCCCAAGGTAATGGAACTGCTTTTGTTGTATACATTTATTCATTAGCAGCAGTAAATTTCACTGGCTGAACTGAAAGCCTGATTGCATTCACACCCATCCACCTCCACGTGCATGTTTGTCTTCTGAGCTTGAGTTGTTTGCAGTAATGATCCATGCAAAAAAAAAAATAAAAATAAAATAGGGAAAACCTAGAAGGACCAGAATCTTAAAGTCCTTGTTGTATTACAGGTCTGTCTCTGAGAGTTAATCTTAGCAGGTTTAATTTCATTTAACACCTAACCATGCCACTGTTGCCAAATTAGATAAGTATGTATATGAATTCAGCTGAAGAATATGTGGGAGCACACTCTACATGTGACTCACTCATCACGCATAATTAGAGGTATTAAGCTAATAAATGTTATTTTGAAATACGTAAAACAACTGTAAAAACATTTTTAAAACCTTCAGATGAAAATGGTTATAAAAAAAATTAAGAAATAGGAGGAGGGAAAAAGACTCTATTGTTCACTTCAAGCTCTTGGAAAAAAAGAAAAAAATCAATTCATTCACCTCAATCTGTTTTCAGCCTATTTGTTTCAGCATGTCATGTCAGCAATCTCTCTCCCTTGGAGATGAGCCCAGAAGATTCCACAGGAGTTATTACAGTAAAAGACTGTCCCATGCAACGGAGAATCTCTGTCAGCTCCCACATGCCATTGTGCAAACACATAATACTCTCTGTTTTCTTTATATGAACAAGATCTTGTGCTTCTGAGACCAGGCACAGATGCCAGTACCTCAAGAAGAAGAAAAAGCATGTAACACTTTGCCTCAAGAAGCCTAGATCATGTGCTATTATATAATTATTATTAAATTCAACCCTAACTGCCAATTAAAAGGAATTGCAGAAACAGTTTGGTGATCTTTTAAGGAATACAATTATATTGCTCAATCTGTTGCTTAAGCTTTCTTTAAGAGGTTCCAACAGGACCTTAAAAAGTGCTATAGGTACCATCAAGAATAGTATATTTTAAATGAATTTCAGCAGAGCTCAGGGCTAGGAAACTGCAGGTTTGTGTTGAGTGACTTGAAAAAACAGAGAGTCTTGCCAGGAGGGAGACCCTGAGTTCACCTACCAACACGTGCACCTGCCAAGAATAATAGAAATAATAATAAAAATAAAAATGCAAAAACATAAAAGTTAGCACTGTGTTGACAGGGCTTCAGTAAAATTTCAAACAGAGGGGCTCTATCACTAAGTCTTCCCACTGAGCAACATTTATAGTTATTACTTTCTTGCTGCTGGCAGCAAGCCTTTATAGACGTTTTGAGAATACATCCAATATAGGAAGTGGCCTGTTGTTTTTTCTTTCTTCCAGCTACATTATTGATATTTTAGGAGAGTAATTGAACTTCTCAGCACCAACTTGTTTTCTCCGTGAACTACTATCCCCTGTAGATACGCATGTTTTCAGGGCAATTGCTAAAGTAACTGTAAATCCTACGCCTAAATGGCACTTGTATTTTATCAGCCTTTGTAGGAAAAAAAATGGTATCCTAGCTGTAAAACATCTGACAGCACTTAAACTGTACTGCGCTTCATCTCTTTCTCACACGTACACACAATCTCACACACATTTCATTAAATACTTTCTTTAAAAAAGACATTCAAAGACCACATTATCATCACCAAATCTTTGTTCCACCCCACTCAGGCTTGCTGTCTTCCTCATTTTGCTATGAACATGTCATACTACAAGCAACGTTAATACTCAAACAGCTATTCCTAATAAAGAAGCTAAAATAAATAATGAGGAAAAAAAATAAATAATGGGGAAAAGAAAGTCAAATGACTAGTTTCCCTGCCTCTAGTTAGAGAAAAGAAACCCTTCCCTTGGAAGGTCACATGGAAAAATAAGAACAGGGGTTTTTCTGGAAACAAAAAGTTTTAAACTTTCCAATTAGGTCGATTTTTTACATACCATGGCTGAGGTACATCAGGATGCAGTATCACCTCATGGTGCCTTAATTTCAATCTTCTCTATGGACCCAGAAGCCCCAGCCACAGTCATGGTGACAGCGAAACCCTGCCTTGTAGCAAATTAGTAGACTACAGGTGGCAAATGAATGAGACACTGTACAAAAAAATGCATGCCTTGGCTGGATTACCCCCACAAGGCACATTATAGTGATACTGACACACAGTGTTTTCAGACCCCATCCCTCCAGAGTCCTGGTAGCATACAGGCTGTCAACGAAATGGAGTGACAATATAGCAGAGTGCTTGACATCTGCCTGGTTATGGCAGACTCTGTAATCTCATGTTTACACAATCCACATTATCTTTGGTCTTACCTTTCTGAAACTTTCAACAAAAGACAAGTGATATTAATGCATGTTTAAGATTGCTGCCTGACAATTGCATTTTTTTCTCAGATCACTCCATCTTTCTGTTGGGAAAGGGTTATGGTTTTCTGAACCAAGTGACAATGGATAACAGAGAAGAAAATAAATTTTCAGAGCTTATGATTGTTTTCACAAGCTTTACAGCTAGAAAATATGTCCAAAAAGTGAAAGGGTTTAAGTGTGCTGTGCACATGCACAATATGAAAAACCTGGGAGTGGTAAAGAGGGACTGCCACATAGAAACATAGAAACAAATGTCTGGGTTGGAAGGGACCTCTAGAGGTCATCTAGTCCAATCTCCCTGCTGAAAGCAGGGACATCTTCAACTAGAGCAGGTTGCTCAGAACTCTGTCAAGCCCCACCTTGAATGTCTCCAGGGATGGGGCCTCAACTACGTCCCTAGGCAACCTGTTCCAGTGTTCCACCACTCTCATGGTAAAGAACTTCCTCCTTATTTCTAATCTAAATCCACTCCCTTCTAATTTAAAACCATTGCCCCTCATCCTTTCACTCCAGGCCTTTGTAAACAGGCCCTGTCCAGTCTTTTTGTAAGCTCCCTTCAGGTACTGGAAGGTGGCTGTTAGGTCTCCCCTGATCCTTCTCTTCTCCAGACTGAACAATCCCAGCTCCCTCAGCCTGTCCTCATAGGAGAGGTGTTCCAAACCCCTGAACATCTTCGTGGCCCTCCTCTGGACCCACTCCATCAGGTCCATGTCCTTCCTGTACTGAGGGCTCCAGAGCTGGACACAGTATTCCAGGTGAGGTCTGACCAGAG
>JANIJG010010606.1:41414-54511 GCA_024611175.1 Megaceryle torquata | reverse complement strand
TTTGATGCAGCCCAGGATGCGATTGGCCTTCTGGGCTGCAAGCACACACTGGCTGCTCATGTCCAGCTTCTTCTCTACCATCACCCCCAAGTCCTTTTCTGCAGAGCTGCTCTTTATTGCCTCTTCCCCAAGCTTGTATTGCTAGTGGCGATTGTTCTGGCCCAGGTGCAGGACCTTGCACTTGCTCTTGTTGAACCTCATGAGGTTCACCTGAGCCCACATCTCCAGCTTGTCTATGTCCTTCTGGATGACATCCCATCCCTCTGGTGTATCGACAGCACCACTCAGCTTGCTGTCATCTGCAAACTTGCTGATGGTGCACTCCATCCCACTGTCTATGTCACTGATAAAAATGTTAAACAATACAGGTCCCATCACTGATCCCTGAGGGACACCAGTTGTCACTGCTCTCCATCTGGACTTTGAGCCATTGACTGCTACCCTCTGGATGCGGCCATCCAGCCAATTCCTTGTCCACTGAATGGTCCAGCCATCAAATCCATATGTCTCCAACTTGGACCATGTCAAAGGCCTTGGAGAAGTCTAGATAGATCACATCCATATATTGTCCCTTGTCCACTGGTGCAGTCACATGGTGGGATGAAAACAGTCTTACCTGGGGGCTGTAGGGCAAGGATGCTTCTAAGAAGCAAGTGTTTGAGCTGGCCTCAGCTAAAAAGAGACTGAGTGGTTTGTGATCTAGTTGGGGATAAATTCAGCAAGCAGACTGAAATTATGAAAAATGGAGGGAACTGCTGAAGGAGACCTGTGGCTTCCTTAGGAAGTAGAGGTATGGCACTCATGCATTTAGAGAGAAGAAGGATGTCAGAGCCAAGTGGGGAAGAGGAGTCCTTGGGGAAAGTGTCCAAGTGTCCTGCTTTGAGTTAGAATAGAACAGAACTAATTCTGCTCAGTGCTTTTAGTTTTAAGCAAAATTCATTTTCTAACTGAACATTGTGAAATGAATGGCATATTTTTTCAGTGTCTGCTTCTAGTAGAGATAACACTTCATATTTATAGTTACTACTAAGGATTGCTGTGCAGAAAGGCTCTTGCTTATACTTGCTCCTATGGAGACCAAGGTCACTGCTAAATCTTGTGTGCCATGTTGGGATTCCACAAAGCAAGAGGTCACACATGCAGGAAGGAGTAGACAGGACAGGTGACCCTAAACTGATCAACAAGGTATTCCATCCTTACATACATCATACTCAATATAAAGCTGAGGGATGACAACAGTAAAGCTCTCTTCTTCATTGGCCAGCCTCTGAGGAGGACTCTGCCCATTCTTCTGCCTTCAATCCTAATCCTTCAATCCTTGCACTCTTGAGTCCAGTTCCCAAATACAGCTCCTGAATTTTGTTCCCATGTGTCTCTGAGTCCAGTCTGGAACTTCTCCAGTGCCTGCTCCACAATATCACTGGTGACAGTGACATAATTGCCATCAGGGGGGTTGGGTTCAATATTGTTTTTTCATATGTATTCCATTTTATTATTATTATTTTCATTAAAGCTGTTTCAGTTTTCTTTTCCAATCCATAAATCTCTCTCCATTATTCCCTTTCTCTTCACTTTCTTGGATGGAAGAGGGGTTAATAGAGACTGTCTGTCAACTGTTTAGAGGCCATCCCAGACCTAACCCTTGACATCAAGAAAACAGAGATCAAGGGAAAGATCTAATAGAAAGAAGACAACACAAACAAAGCAAAAAAATATACTAATTTTCTTTCTTCCTTTAAAGGGCCCTAAATTTTCCAGCTGTAAGAAGGATACATAAAAACTGAGAACAATTATCTTTATATTTCAACACCCTGATACTATCTTCTCTCCTCCCCATGAACACACTTTACCACTATCCACACTGCTGTGCTCCTTCTGTTTAAGAACATAAATTATCTTCAGTGAAGAGACCACAGAAGAGGTCCTCATGCAGTCAAAACAGATATTATAGGTCTATCCAGTGCTGAAGGAAAATTGTAATATGGAAACATCTTACTTAGCATGATCATTTTGATCACTGATTAAGCAATAGTTTTCATGTTAGTTTGAAAACAGGATTCTGACATTACATTGATATGTACAAATATATGCATTTAAATAAATGTAATGATTTTCACAAACTGGAAAGCTTAACATTTTCCTTTGGATATTCCAACATTGATTTTTAAATGTCTCATTAAAAATAAACAAATAAATACATACACAAAATACAATTGTTCCAAAATCTTGGCCAGAATGTATAATACAAATACTCTGTTTATTACCTGCAGATCTTTTTAAAGGATTAATTTTGTGCTTGCTTTCCATTAAATTTTCATGAGTTGATGCTAAGCACTTATGGAAAATACATATTAAAAATTAAATGTACCAAAAACCTTTATAAATTTTATTTTCAGACTACACATGCAAAGGAAGAGTTCAGACACCTGTCCACTCCTGGAGGGATCTGGCCAAGTTATAGTTCAGTAAGCAAATCAGAATAATAAATCTAAGAGAAAGACATAGCAGAAACATGTAATAACAAACATAAGAACATTTTGAACTATTCTTGGACTTGCTATGAGCAGGTAATGAGGCTAAATACTTGTAATAAATTATTCATTCTGAATTACACATTCATTTGCTGTAGAAATCTACTGTGATCAGTAATCTCTTTTCTTGAATTAAATTAGCACCTTGCTAAGTGGGTTTCCTCTGCAGTGAAGACCTGACCTTGCATGTGCTGAGGATTGTGGCAGTCAGAGAACAGCTCAGTTTAGTGTTGTAATTTACTCAACCAGTTTCTTAAGCACCTGCAAGGAGGCATATAGAAAACATAATTTTCTTGGGTGGCAAAAAAAAAAAGAAATCGAGAAAACAACAACAACAAATTAAGTCCACAAATATTCAAGGAGAAAATAGAAACAGAAGAAGTTGCAAGTATGAAATCCCATTTCCATCCTAGACACTGACAACAAAGGACATGAAGCTTGCCTAAAATACCCCTAAATCTACAGGATTGCAGTCAAACTAGATTATACCCAGAGCACCAGGGAACCCCCTACACCCTGCATCTCTTTCTTGCACACCCTTCCTTCCCATCTTCATGAGGAATGCTGGAAACACATTGGGAACAAAATATATGCCAGCCAGGGGACCAGGCTTTATGAAGAGCTGACTCAAGCAAGTTCTAATGTAACTATGTTATCACCCCCTCTCTTCCATAGAAGCAGTGAGGAAAGTGAGACAAGACTTTTCTTTTTGTTTGCTTTTGAAAGATTTGATCTAGCTAAAATAAAATAAAATCACCCAAAACCCCAATGGACCCCTCTCCTCCTTTGCACGAGCCTGGTGTCTAGACTACACCTGGATTATTAATTCTTCCTGGCTTAAAAGCACTCCACCCAACACATCCAAGACACCAGAGCAGCAGACAGGAATCCACAAGTATACAAGACAAGTATACAACAGCAAAAACATAAGCTGCTGCTTCCTGTGTGGTATCTCACCAAAAGCCCTGTGTATTCGTGTCTTTCACCTGCTTTTGCAGGATGTAACAGACACCAGCAGCAGAATTGAATCCTGCATGCTGGGTAGGACCTCAGAAATCAGCCAACGTGAGCAAACCCCCAAAATACCAAATAGAATTTCTTGGTCAAGTCCAACTGTAAACTTCCATGACATAGATCATAATATTGCCCTGGGTCATCAATAACCACTCTCTTGTACAGTCTAAAACAAGAAGGTTTCTTGTAACTTGATTGCAGCAGCCAGAAGTCATACTTCCTTTGCCTGGCAGAATGGACACCTAAATCACATTGTGATGGCAGTTATGGAGATCAACATGCCTCAGAATCTGAAGCAGAGCCCATAAGCTTCCTTGTTGCTCTATAATGTCTTCTGATTAAATTTTACAAGAAAGTCACTTTCCCTTTAAAGTCATCTGAAAGTTATTAAAGCCTATTCCAAGCTCTCTTCTTTATTAAAATAAATAAAAAAATAAATATATTTTTTAAATAAAATAAAATAAAAGCATTGCTGTTTCATTAGGTTCAACAAGGGTGTAAAGAAGAGCAGAATCAACTCCTTGGCTTTTTGAGTGTCAGACAACTTCATGCTTGAGAGGCATGAAATTAATGATTAATTAGTTCATTCACTTATTCTTTACACATGAAAACAGGTACCTATGTCCCTGTAGTGCACAGTGTAATGAAACAGTTCCTGCTCTAACTCAGTGCTAGAATATAGTACCAAGGACCATCCAAGGACTCATTGCCTTCATACCTCTCCAAGGACTCTTAAAGTTGCTATTTCACTAATTATGAGAGTTGCCAATAGATGCATCATCAAAACATAAGAGAGATGTTACACTATGCTGACATCAGCAAGGCCTGGAAAAAAGAGAAAAAGATGAAGAAAAGTCCTTACACATGGAAAGGATGGTTGTATTTATTCTGTACCTACAAGCAAAGAAAATGCTGCTATTTCACTGTGTTTGCTATAAATCTTCCAAGGCTTCTGGGGGATTCCACTGTCCATTTTCACACCCTGGCTTACTGGGATAGCTGATATATGCTATAATGCTTCTTTGGGACGTAATTGCACTTGCCTCCAACCAGTGTTTTTTAGAGGCTAAACAAGTGTCAGCTTGCAAATTTTCAGCTGCTGATTTAGGGGGCAATCTCTTCTGGGAAACTGCTTTTATTCTTCTCCACAGAAGTAAACCCTGTGATGGCGTAATGATTCTAAATTATGAAGTCCTCTCACTCCTTCCCACCCAACCTTTCTTCTTTTGAATCTTTCTACAAGTATAACAGAATTCAATGGGAAAAACCTCTGTACATAAAACAGGACCTTTCAGGTAAATAATAATTTAGCTATATTTAGCTATTTTCAACTACTGTTACTTGTATCTTTTCTCTTGCATTTCACCTTCAGGTAACCAGGACAGTGTTAGTTGGCTTTTCCTTTTGGGTCAAGATGTTCTGCATACAGTTACAGATTAAATAATAGTTTTCATGTAATGTTATTAAGGTGGATTACTTTAAATTTGTCTAGAACAAGCCTTTTGATGGATTTTAAAACAGAATTCCTACTATGTATTGATGTCAGTGACAGAATTCTGTTGTCAAGAAACCTGCACAAAGTCACTAGCTGTAGGCCCTGGATTGCTGTTTATTTTTATGGAGAGTTCTTGGGAGACCCTAAGACACTAACCTCATACTGGCTCTTGTCAGTATGTTTCATTCTGGACTCAGAATAAATAAGAGTATTTAAATTTCTGACAGTTTAGGAGAAGCCTGACTAGAATAAGTTGGATTCTACAAATTTTCATTATTTTCATGAGTGCATATTTTGTTATGTATATTACTTAATAAATGAGCAAGATATAGGAATTACCAACACTGAGAATTTGTTATTTTGAAGAAAGTATTTCCTCCTCTTAGTATTTATTGGTTACAAGATTTTGACACTTAAGTTTTTTACTGAAAATTGCCCCTTTTGGCAAGAGAGTAGTTTGAATGCATATTCCACATCTGGAGAAACAACAGAGATGCTTTTTTCTAAGGGTTTTTTGTTGAACTGGCAGTCTCTAAAAAGATGATCAGGGCATAGAATGTTAGAACCAATATCAGAGAAAATATATTTCTAAGCCAAATACATGTGATGGAAAAGTAATGCCTATAGCAGATTTACTACTTCTACATAGGATTTGTGTCTCATAAAAGAAAGTGTATTCATTTCTATTTTTCTACAAGCAAATTCACCATAATGAGTATCCTTATTATTTTTATAAGACAAGTCCTCTAACATTTTCACAGTACAAAAAAAAAAAAAATTCATTTGTTTATATGTTTTAATAGTACTGACATGTAATAGAACCTTTTCTGAAATAGTTTCTGTCCAATAAATCTGTCAGTATCCAGTTCATCTGTTGCACAACCCTCCATTTGCTAAGTGGCCTAAGACTTCTGATTCTTCCATTAATCTCCTTCTTTCACATAAAACATTTTGGTTTCTGCTATTTTGAGCACCACTCCAAACACACACATCAAGGTTCCCTCTTTCACTCTAACCCAACCCCAGACACAGACTCTGCTTTCTGGCTCAGACTTAGACTAAGACCTCCATTTCTGACCCACACCACAAACATCCTCTGAGCAAAAATCTCTTGTCTGTCCTAACTTTCCTTTGGATGTCCATTTCCAACCCCAATCCAAACATACCTCTAGGCTCTTTCTTTCACTGAACCCTAACTTTAACCCAAACCCTACTTTCCAGCTCAGTCTGTGGCATGCAATCCACAAGGGTCTAGCTGACATTCAACAATTTATCCCTTTAATATTGAATGTCTGTCTAGTAATTTGGCAATAAATATTCATCATCTCTGTTTTGGCTTTCCTTCCAGGGGGTCATGTTTATTTAACTTCTGAGATGAGAAAAATGTTTACTACCATATCATTAATTATGAACAAAGCTTTGGCTTAACCTGAGCAATAAATAAAACTCAGGTTTGACAATCTGTGAAATTCTGTTAATGGGCATCATGTCAAGCAAGGTACCTTTAGACTAGCTATTCTTAGAGATGCTGGTTGTGGATGCAATTCTTAAAGTATTTTAAAATACACAGTAACAAACTAACCACAGGACAGAACCTCTAGTGGATGTATATAAATTTATACTTGCCTAACTTCTTCTAATTTTCCCAAGCAGAAATTACAGAGAAACTTTAGAAACTCAAAAGCCATGCAATAATTAAGACATGGCAGTATTCACAGATCTCTGAGGGGAATAAGAAATAATGAGACTATCAAAGGCATTATTTAGCCTTAAAGATGTCATTGTTTCTAAGGTTAAAAAGTGACTTCTGGTACCTATAACACAGTAGAAGCATCAAGGGAGAAACAAAACATATGTTAATCAACTTAATCCAGGTAAAAATAATGTTCATTAAAAAGATATGAACTTCCAATTATGAGGGGTAGTGAGGGTAGCTTGGCCATTGCAAACTTCAGAAGTATTTTAGGAAAATTATTGAAGCTGGCACCATTTGCCCCTGAAATTTCAGGCCTTTTTTCTTACTAACTGTCATAGCAAAATTACTGCAAATTTATAGGCTGGTATTTTGCATGAATTGTACATAATGTTGCACAGACCTTTGAGGACAGAGTGTTTGCTAAAATTAAAAAAGCAATAAACATTTACTGGTATCTTGCCTAGAGTAATGCTTGCACAGGGAACGAAGACTCCCAGGCAGGACAGCCATCCATGGTTGGGTGGCAACAGAAGCCTCCATTGGAAAGGCCCCTGATGCAGCTTCTTCAGCTGGATGAGAAAAGACTCTCTAAAGCACATCATTCCTCTTCATATACCCTAAATAAACATAGACCTTTTCTTAAGTAATTTAACTGTGTATAAATACTGTCCTGACAGAAACCATTTCCATTTACAAATGTCCTAGTTGTGTAGGATTTGATCATTTCTGCAGTGAAAACCAGCTAGATGCATCTTTGGGACACTCCACCCAACATGTTAATCAACACATTTAAGCATAAAAATTGTACTACACACAGCAGGAGCTGCCTCAGGGAATTTCAAGAACTGATGAAAATTCTCACTTGGATGGGCTCAGGTAACAGTCAAATAGCTGTTAAGATTTGCTGGTTTCAGGCTGGCCCACTGCCTCAAGCCAGTCCATACCTCATCTATTCAGACACTAGCTGGGATACTTCTGACCCACAAGAGGAATTAATGAATTAAGTGTACTGGTTGAGCATACAAGAACAGCCCTGATTCCCAGCTGCACCGCAATTGTAAATCAAGAGCAAACTTTCATATTTATGATTCACATATAATTTGAGTCCTACAGGTCGTCACAGTAAGTTCTCAGTTATTATCAGCAGTGTTTTCCACAACTCTCCAAATGAGGTTTCCTTTCAATAACCTAAAGATTAAAGAATCCTCTCAAATTCAAATAATCTGTTGAATCTATATGTCTTCATCTAATAGATTACCATTTTCTGTTATTGGCTAAGTAGTCCAGTGTCCCAGATTGCTCTTCTCCTTAATTAGTAGAATTCTTTTTTTATTATTATTATCACATAATGCAAGTATTTTATGTCTTCATAAGCTCTTTCATGTGGCAGTACATGCCCTTACAACTCTTCATTTCCTTTCTTTGCATCTCTGCAAAGGGGAAGAACAGGAATAGAAAGAGTCTGGAAATCACAATCTGGAAATTACAATTAAAAAATGTGTTTCTTTTCTGAATGACGTTATGAAATAATTTCAGCTGTTAAGAGCAAATTAAATTAGCATTAACATTTTCCGATTCTAGCTCTAAGGTGAGGTAAATTAACTGAGCTCCTGAAAGCTCCTTCAGTCCTGCACTTTTTTTTTTATGTGAACAATCTAATTTAACTTATCAAAATCTTCACTTTAGAAATGACAGAAAACAGTGCAACCAAAACACCTTTGGGGGATCCCCAGTCTAAGAGACACACATGACTTTTTGGTATGACACTAATTGATACACTTTTTTGATAGACTGGAGGGCCTAACCCTCAAAATTAAAACTCATTGTACACCAGTGGAATGTAGGCTCCAAATTAATTTCAGGGAAATTCCCGAAAGACATAACAGGATAGCTTTTAAGTTGAAGTGATGGTCATAAGGACTCGTGTTCTTAAATCCTCTGGATGCTTTTGAAAATCCTGGCCTTAATTTTCATTCCTGCAGTGTCGCAGTGACATCCAGTGGTCAGTAAGATTACTCTTAAACTGGGCTCTGACCCTACAAAAATTCAAGGGCATCCTTACCTGCAGACAGTTTATGCTGATGCACATGCTTCATGCCTGTACGTTTTCACAGGACTGATGCTTGATTAAGCATTGACTCAGCATTTGAAAAAGCCAGAACACTTGTCAGAGACAAAAGGAAGGTTCCCCATATTTTGCTATTATGGATTACCCTCTTTCCCTAACTCCCTCTTTCCAGGATTCCTGCTTGGGCTGCAAACTATTTGAGGCTGCTCCCAAATTTACCTGCTTCCTAAATGCTAATAAAAAGAGTGATTAATCTAATATTTGCACTGTCATAGCAGCCTGGAAATCTACCCAAGTAGATCTAGACCAAGATAACAACTGAGGCCTTTAGTTTCTCCATCGAATGTGTAAAAAAAATTAAACCAAGAAAGCAATCTTGATTCAACTACAAAGCTACTACTAATCTAGGAGTTGTTGTAATAGTCACCCACAAACAATTTCATCATTATCAGAAAAGAACTTAGAGGCTAAGGGAAGAAACTGGTAAAGTAACTTTGTCCAGAAAGAGAGTAACAAAACCTTTATGGAGAGTCTATGGTGCAGCAGCAATCAGTAACCAGTCACTAGAAGAAAGGGTAGAGACCAGATCAAAAGACTCTGGCACAGGTACCCAGAATGTCATGAAAAAGACAAGGGTCAGTCTGATTTGCAAGACTAAAAAGTGAGAAGGCTGAGGGAGAGGTTTGAATATGGAGTAGCCTCCCTCAACACCACTGGAGGAAAAAGTGCTGGACTGGGGTAGAACCACTAGGGAGGAGAAAGAAGGCTCAGAAGGAGAGAGTGGGAGTGAAAGAGGGAGAAAATTAACAAAAAGTCAGACCCACACAGCACAGAATCCCCCAAAGGAATTCTCTTAAAACTGTTATTCATAGGGGTGGAGGCCTCAGTTTACACTTTGCTCTAAGACTTAGTAATGTGCCTTCAGAACAAGCAAATAGGGAATACTAACCTGTAGATGGGAAGGGGTTCCAAATATCAAAGATGTGATAAAATAGATAAATCCTCACAATCCTGTGTCAGAAGTTACAACAAAGAAGATGTCCCAAGGAATGAGTGAAGGTGGTTTTGAACTCCAGCTGGCAAAGTGATACTGCTCGTGTTAAGCCCTCGTCCTTTTCTTAGGCTGACAGCAGAAGCCAGAAGCACTCCATAGCACAGAAAAGAGAGGAAGTTGACAGTGTGATATGAGATTGAAGCTACCAGACATGCTGAAATTGCTGGAAAGAAGCTTTATTTTTCAATAGAATTGTAAGAGCACAATCCACACTCCATGCTTATGCTACTGTGGGAATTTATGCCTTTATTTATTTTTTAAATTATTTATTATGAAATCTTATATATTGACAAAGTTGGGACAAGTGATTTGGTTTAGAAGATGACACTTCACCTTTACACATACAGGGCAGGAGCAAAGGGTTAGGAAAAACATCAAGGAGACTTAATAGCAGGGTTGGGGAAAGTGGAGTGGAATAGACAAAGGGATGGATTGGAGATACGATCTCTGCTGTTTAAGGAAGAAGACAGTTGTGATGGTAGATGTGGGATTTGGACTTACATACAGCAGAGGAGTGAAAAAAGAAGATGGAATGTGCACCTTCAACAGCCTGAAAATATCAAGGTAGGGAAAATGGTTCCATTCAAATGGAGGAAGAAGGAAGGGAAGGAGGAAAACCAGTGCAGAAGCAGAAAGCACAAAGAAACAGTATTACATTGAGAGTGAAAGAAAAGAAAAAAAAAAAAAAAAGGAACTTATTCTAAAAAATTACAGATTACTTCAGAACACGAGTAGAGAAAGAAACATGGAAACACATCACAGAATATGTCTAGTTTCATATGGATCTCATAGAGTATATGGTGTTAGAAACTGGAAGATTGGGGTAAGGAATCCTATTTGGAATCACAGAATAACAGAATGGTTGAGGTTGGGAGTGACCTCTGGACCACTTGCCCAGGACCATGTCCAGACAGCTTTTCGATATCTCCAAGGAGGGAGATTCCAGGACCTCTCTGGGCAGTGCTTTGTCTCCCTCACAGGAAAAAAAAAAGTGTTTCCTGATGTTGACATGGAGCCTCCTGAGTTCCAGTTTGTGCCTATTGCCTCTGGTCCTGTTATTGGACAACAGTGAAAAGAGCCTGGGTCTGTCCTCTTTGCACCTTCCCTCCAGGTATTTATAAAATTGATGAGATCCCTACTGAGGCATCCCTTCTCTAGGATGAACAGTCCTAGCTCTCTCAGCCCTTCTTCATAGAAGAGATGTTCCAGTTTCTTAATTATTGTCATGGCACTTCATTAGGCTCCCTCCAGTATGTCCATGTCTCTCTTGTACTCAGTACCCTAGAACTTGACACAGTACTTCAAGTGTGGCATTACCAGTGCTGATAGAGGGGAAGGATCACCTACCTCAACCTGCTGGCAATACTCTGCTTAATGCAGCCACGTATACCAATGCAGCCAAGGATACCATTCACCTTCCTTGCAGCAAGGGCTGCATGTTCAATGGCTGATGTTCAACTTGGGAACCATCAGCACACCCCAGGTTCTTTTCTCACAAGCTGCTTTCCAGCTGAGCAGCTCATCATACACTGGTGCCCAGGGTTGGTTTTCCACAGGTGCAGGACTTTGCACTTCTCCTTGTTGAACTTCATCAGGTTTCTGTCAGTGCATTTCTCCAGACTGATGAGGTCCCTCTGGATGGTAGCACCTATCAGCCAATTCCCCTAGCTTCATGTCATCTTCAAATTTACTGAGGGAACACTCTGCGCCATCATCCAGATCATTAACAAAGACATTAAACAGGACTAGACCCAGTATCAACCCCTGAGGTATATCACTGGTTACCTGCATCTGACCTCATGCCACTAATAATCTCTCTCTGGGCCTATATATTCAGCCAGTTTATAATCCACCTCACTTCCTGCTCAGCCAGCCTGTACTTCATCAGCTTGTCTACAAGAATCTTAAAGGAGACAGTGCTGAAAGCCTTACTAAAATGAAGGTAAACAACATCCACTTCTTTCCCCTCATCTACTAACCAGACTTTTCATCACAGAAGTTTACCAAGTTGGCCAAACATGAGTTACCACTGTTATAGACATGTTCTGTGCCTAGTTTACTCACTGATAACATCAGCATATTAATAATTATTCTGATAAAGAGGCTCCTACATTAATTAACATTTGAAGATATTCTTTGAGATCTTTGCTTTGAGATCTATATTTTGAGAGTAAATGCTGCTACTCTAGGTATGTAAGAAAAAAATTGTTCTGTTTTCAAATGTTCTTTATGTCACCTGGATTTATAAATCTTTAAAGTATAAAATCCCTAGAATAGCTATAAAGAAAGATACATGCATACAATAAAACAAGGATGTAAAACATACTTCTCAGACTTCTCTTAACTAAATGCACTTTTACTAAATAAACTGTGAGAATCAAGGGTTTATCATCACATCTTTCGTTATAGAATATGATATTTTCTATCCTTTCTCAAACGAATCTTAACTTTCTGTAAGAACTGGACAATACTGCCAGTATAATTATCAAGCAGGTATCAACTCAAAGCAGAACAACGCTAATTACTCAGAAAAGAGGTAGTCCTAGCACATTTCAAGGTTTGTCAATGATTTCCAAGATCCTTGATGATGCAATATCACGGAGGAAATAATTATTTTCCACTGTAATCACAATTATCTTTGCAAGAGATTAATAACAAAACCAGTATGCCTTTCCCTCCTCTTTCTTCACATGAATTTCTTGCTCTAAGGCGGTAATAGTAGAAGATCAGCGAGAAGCAAAGATTGCAGAGAGAAACGACTGGGTAATGAGTCATGTACTGTCTTGCTTTAGACATTCCTACAGATTTATCAAGACATCTTCTCATCCATTTTCAAGGCTGCACAAGACACTAGTGCCAGTGCTTGGACTAAAACTGCAGAAAGCCCTGGTGTTGAAGTTCCTACACTGAACTAATAGATGAAAACTCGTTTTCGGAAGTGCAGTCAGTTTGGGTAATATAATAAACTCGTACTGCAGTTCCTGGAAGGAATATTTCTGTGAGTAAATTTGTTGTCATCTCCTGTACTTAAAAGGAACTATTGCTCTTTCCTTCATTCAGTAAGTTCATGTTACCAACTTTCTGACAGTTTCACTTGCTGTCACAAAGACAGGTAATGTCACTGGGGGGGGGGGGGGGGGGGAAAGTGTATGTTGTAAAAGTTTTCCTCTGTCATTGGCTCCTTTGCTGTGCCTTGATATGGAATTTCCTCGGGAAATCACTAATTTTTTCCCCTTTGG
>JANIJG010010606.1:0-37839 GCA_024611175.1 Megaceryle torquata | reverse complement strand
CCTTTCTTTACAATACTCATTCAAAAAAAAAACCACGACTGATAATTACCAATCAAAACTGAAACCCCAAAAAAACCCCAAACCAAAAAACAAAACAAAAACCCCCCCCCACCCCCCCCCCCCAAAAAAAAAAAAGACAAAGAAAAGAAACAAAACCAGAAACAAAATACACCACTTTTATGACTCCATCATTAAAAATAAGTTACTACTGAAACTAAGGATACTTTTCCACAAGAATTCCCTCCATTAGAAATTAATTAAACTTCTAACACCAGCCCCATACTACCTACTATGAAGAAAATTAACTCTATCCTAACCAAAACCAGCACACATTCTTAAAGGTGAGGACCAGCTTGGAATAGGCTCAATGTGATGTGTTTTGTTTTAAAGCTTGCTTGCAGAGAGAAACAGGATCTGTCATCCCCAGAGAAGCATCTTTGGATGTGTTAAGTATTGAATGTAATGAAAGAATAGGCAGGTGATGTAGGGGTATTATGAAGACTTCCATTAGTTAATTGCTTGGAGATCTATTGCAGTGAAAAGCAGCAATTCAAATGTGCCTTATTTATTTTTGACAGCTGTTAGCAGTTGCAAAATCACAGAAAATATTAAAGTAATAGGAGAGATAATGAAATCACAAAGGCTTAATATGATTTTCTTCGAGGTTGCCATGAATTGCTTATGAAGCCAGCACTGTCCCATCTGCTAGAGAGCAGCAGATGTTTACTGTATCATGTTGGTACACAAATATGTGGTTCTGCTTATCAGATACATTTAAAATGTAGGAAGACCTGGTGCTCTCCACCAGGAACCAGTCTCCACAGGGACTCAATATGAAATGTTTGCAGGTCCTTCATTGCTAATTTGTAAAAACTTATTTAAAATGTCAGAAGATATAGTTACAATGATATGGCTAAAATGAACACAATTATGGTGACTCTGATGCTGAATTAAAGTCTTATCAAATATATTAATTTGCCTAACAGAAAAGTCTCTGTTTTCTAATGTTTCTACTGTTTACATCTACCTGCTGAAAGATGTCATACCTTTGCTAGATACCCTCACAGTCCATGCTCCGATCATTCTAACTTCAGTCACCAAAGATGGCAGATGATCTGCCTCCCAGTAGAGATACGACATTGGGTGGCAGCAGAAAGGCCCATATTGCTAAAAAGTCATGATTTTATAAAATATATTACAAGGTATTACATTCTGCAATGGTCAGCAGTGAAGTGTTTGAACTCAGTCTGGGTTCTGCTGCTTTTCAGGAGTTTCTCACACTTCTGTGCCAGTGCTGAACTCTGTCATGGTCCTGGGGTACCCTAGCTGTCCCCAGGGAGGTGCCTATGCTGAGGCTGTTCAAGGCTGTCCCGCTCCCTGGCTGAGGTGATGGGACAGGTCCTGCTTGAGAGGTCCTACCCTGCTGGCCCTGGGAAACTCCCATGGGCCTGGACCCCAGGGAGCACCCAGCCCCCATGGTGCCCTGGCAACTACTGCATATTGGCTATGAAATTTTATTATACTATTTAGTTTGATAAAGAGTAAAAAATAATTACAGCTGGCAAAATAAATGGCCGGCAGTATTTTCCAACACATTATCCTGACCTTATTTATGTGTGTGTGCATGTGTGTTTGCTTGCTCTATTTTCTAAATTGCAGTGTGAAAAAAAAGTTTACAGCAGTTCTTGCTTGGTTACTTGTGCCAATTAGCCTGTTTCTAGAAAAGTCATTACTGTGACGAAAGGATGCATAAAGCCAAGCTGAGCTGGCTTTGTCCCAACAAAGTGCACAAAACTGGGGAAATCTACAGAAGAAATGTCTGTCTGAGGATAATCAGTCTTGGCCTCAGCTCCAGCAGTGCCAGTGTGGCTGGTGCCAAGAGAGACTGGGGAGCTGAAGCTTTGCTTCTCCCCTCCCTGTCCCTGTTAAGCCCAGGGACCTCCTCACCATCCCACCAGCACTCCTCCCACCCGTCCAGCTCATGAATGCCAGACTGCTGAGAAATGCAGTCCTCACACAGACATTCCCAAACCAGCAGCATGGCAAACGCTTGTGAAAAATGTTTGTTGTTTCTGAGTGTGCTTCTCAGCCATTTCTCAGGAAACACCAAATATCTTACAAAGTCAAACAAGATGTTCACAGAGATGTCAAGTAATGGTAGGACTAGGGGGAATGGATTAAAACTAGAGATGGGCCAATTCAGATTGGACATTAGGAAGAAGTTCTTCACCATGAGGGTGGTGAGACACTGGAACAGGTTGCCCAGAGAGGTGGTGGAAGCCCCGTCACTGGATGTTTTTAAGACCAGGCTGCATGGGGTGTTGAGTAACCTGATCTAGTGGGAGATGTCCCTGCCCACAGCAGGGGGGTTGGAACTAGATGATCTTTAAGGTCCCCTCTAACCCTGAAGATTCTACAATTCTATGAATTTTTTTTCAATGAGAGGTGAAAATTTGGTTAATAATGTTCTATATTTGGCAGTCAAAATGTACCTTGCACCTCAAAAAGATAAAATACTGTCTATGCCAGAAAGTTGTTCTGGAAACATTAGTCCCCACGGGTTATATGCCGTTCAATGTATCTTATACTGGACTACCAGGGGATGGAAGATGCCGTCCCTCATTTTAAAATATAGTCAAAACATACACAGCAAACACAGACATAAGTGAGAAGTGAGCACTAAGAAAGTTCATGGGCCCTAGACTACATGCCACTAGACTGGATGAGACTGCAATACACAGCTAAACTTCACATAGCAGAGGTCCAAATTGAAATGAACAACAGCCAAAGACTCTGACTCTTAATTAGTATTGTTATCATCCAGCAGTTAATTTATCCATTAAACCTCATTTTTCCAACCACAGAGCTGGCTGAAAACTGTGAAGTAAAAATTGCCTAATAAATTAAATAAGCTACGGCAATATTCACTCAGTAATGTATTTGAAGAATTATATTTATCCAGGTGCAACAGATGCCCAGACGTTGTTTCCAAGGAGTAACATTTTTTAAAGTATCAAAGTGAATTAAAAGCATTCAATTCTGAAACTTTTGAAAATGCTTATAGAAATCAAGAAACAGCTTCCATATGTTCTGTTGACCACAGGAGTATGGATATCAGCCTACCATGACTCCGTGATAACAAGGACTGCAACGGATTTGCACATATAGGTTAAAAGGGGCTAAATGTTGACTATTGAACAAAATGAGCTTCATGAGTAGTTCCATTGCAGCTCCCATGTCAGAGTCCTGCCACAAGGTTGTGCTGATGACAAGGCTCCCAGCAGTCCCAAGACAACCCACAGTGTGCAAGAAGCAAGAGAGCAGAGCATAGCAATGTATCCACATCTCCCATCTCTTAGACACTTCTGGACACCAACCTATTTCAAGTTCAACTGAAAATATGCCTTATGCTTTTTGTGAAATCTTGGACAAATTAATATTTTGGTAGGCTTTTCACAGACACAAGGCATGCAGCTTTGAGTGAGTGGATGTTAATCGCACCTATACAAAAGACCATCTTATTAACAAAGAAAGTCAAATACAGGCAGGAAGAACCCATTGCCCTTTATATGATATCCAAAACTAGGTTATGTGATATATGCACCAGTTCAAGAAGTGAACTGGCCTTTCTTGGACCTGGTCTGCATGACTCTTCATTCCCTGAACCACCAGGTATGCTTTTTCAAGGTACACTTTATCTTGTCAATCACCACTGGTGCTAATACATCAGAGAAATCTTTTTCTCTGTTTCAAGAGCTGAACCTCTAATCTAAGGCTGAATTCTCTCCACTGTCAATGCAGCTGAAGGAGGGACTGTCAGATACAGTTGCTCCAGTTAAGCTTTCCACACCTTTTATGTGTGAGTCTTGCTTTACTGATACTGTTGGAAAGACAGTTGGCCCAGAAAGCTCTAAGTATCTACTTACAGGCTTCATTGCACCAAGTCAAGTCTGCACCCCAGTTGTTGCCAAAAGGTCAAATGAGCTGACATCCAGGCAACAGGCAAAGGGAGCATAACCCAGGCAAGAGGAGTTAACTATTGGAATCCTCTGTTTACCTTCTACTCAGTAAATAGTATAAATACAGTTGTAACAAAAGCCTTTTATTAGGCAACAAACAGTGACTTCTTACAGTGGGAGACATCAAGGTGTTTATAAGTTTATTCCAGTATGTGGCATTTCTTTGGATGGATCTCATTCATAAATTCCTAATCTAAAGGAGTAAAATCTACAAGTCCTCTTCTCTTATTGACCAGTAGGTGATTCTTGCTAAAGGAACAGCTCACTCTACTGGTTAATCATTTCAAATGCTCTCAGATGATTTAATGTGGCATTTTTTACTTTATTATTTCTCATGGAAGACCTTATTTATTTCAGAGCTAATGGGTGAGAATTAACACACATTTCTCCATTTTCAGTGACAAAAAATAACTTACAGTTGGTTAGTTTAAGAAATACATTTAAAACAAAACCAACAAGAACAACAAAAAAATAATTAAACACTGAAGTACAAAATATAAACAGGATTTATGGCACAGGAAAATTATGTTCTCTCAAAAGAAAAAAGTAACCACTTGTCTCCAATAGCTAATAGTGCTATTCAGACAACAGTTGCAGCCTTTCTACCAGTACTAGAGCACCTCCATGCACAGTCTGAACCTATATTCTACTGTAAGTGCCTCAGTGATTAAAATCCCATAGTTCACAGAGTTGAACAGCAGGAGATTCTGGTTCTGAACATGTAGATAGGTTATCTGTTTGACAACATCTTACAATGCATAGCAGACACAAATTATTATTCCTTTGGTACTTACTGTCATAAGAGTTACTGCAAAGGCAAATTATTTGGTAACCCTGCACATATGATTATAGCATCATGTTAGAAGCACTCTCATTACAAAAGAAGTGCTTTCTTGATCACAATCCCTTATTTGCAGATACTTGTGACACTTTGTTGGGAGGGGTGACCCGCTCAATGGATTGGAAGTTACCATTCTTCACAGACTGATGGTAAACTTTTTTACATATAACACAGTGATTCTTGAGATACATGAACATATGAAAATTTTTTTTTTTCAGTATTTCAGAAATACCATTTTTTGTTATCTTGGCACTTGAGTAGACAAAAATAGGCTTAAAAGTTCCAGATTTGATTCTTGGATCAGTCACAATGTGATTTTAAATCTGTTCCAAAGTGGCAGCTAAGAACTATTTTGGCTTACAGGGAGAATGAGATGAGGAAACATGAGGAGAAAAAAGAGAGGAGAGGAGAGGAGAAAAAAGAGAGGAAAGGAAAAGGAAAAGGAAAAGGAAAAGGAAAAGGAAAAGGAAAAGGAAAAGGAAAAGGAAAAGGAAAAGGAAAAGGAAAAGTTGCTCTAGTTTACAATGGCAACAACCCCCAGGCAGAACAGGTTAGGGACATGACTAGGAGGTAAATAAATGACACCTGCATCCAATGTGTCAGGTACATCAATATCAACTCTGCCACACCTGAAAAAGGAACTCTCTGAACTGGACAGAAATTCAATACCATTCAAGACTGGTTTCTCAGTTACATGCTAGGCACTGTTTTTACCTGTCATGGCATCATTTAGCTTTTTAACACCATGTACTAGTAAATATATACACACACTTAAATCAGAATAATCTTTGCTGTAGTGCCTGTCATCAGGAGCATAAAATAGAGCAGGTAGATGTGAGAGTAGCAAAGATGAAACACAGCTTATTGCCTGCTCTTAAAAGACTGGTGGATTTGACAGGAACAAACCAGTCATAAATGAGCATATGACCATTAGATTAGGAACACTGATGAAAGTCACCTTTAGGTAATTAGTATCATCGTTAAAAGAACTTGAAAAGTATTCACAGCTTTGACCAAAGGGACAAAATTCATTTGCCATTGCAGATAAGGGGCACACAGGATCTCCTTGCAGAGAGCATGATCTTACAAGTTCTGGGTCAGTATGGAAGCAACCTCAGGCACAGTGCTGAAGAAGTGTGGATAAAAAGCATTTTTTGTAGTCTCAGAAAAGGTGCATGTACACACATATGTGTATATGTGTGTGCACACAGGTGTATTGAGGCAGGGAGAAATACATCCTCTAAATTATGTTTCCAAGGTAATTCACTCCTAGTCTTTGGGATGCTACTTTCTCCTAACTTTCCCAGAGGACATTAATCTCCCCCAGGTGGCTTTTCACCCTAGAGGCCACTTGTTGTGTCTTAGCATTCACATAATAGTATTTTCCTGCACTATCTCCCAGCAGTTCTAATTGTTCTTTCTTTTTTCCTTAATTCTCATTAAGTGATAAAAAACTTTCTTATGCAAAATGTCATACATATCAAATTCAGCTCAGAAAAATAAGAAAGGAGTGAAATTATGATAATTCAAAAATTGTTTAATACTATAATTAATTATACCATTCTGTTACATCAGTGTGTCTGACTTTCCAACCTGGACCTGGATACTAATGGAGAAGGCTGGAGGACACTTCTGGAATAGGCTGAGTGAAGAAAGAGTAAGAACAGCCACTGCAATCTAAGAAAGCCACAGCACTTTAGCACTTCAGGTGGTTGTTACCAACACAGCCACTGTGGACTCTGACCCTTTCTCTGTCAATGGCAGATCTTCACTAACATTGTGGTCTGCTGACTTGGATGATGACATAAATCCTGCTAGAGTACAGCGAAGTTTTTTCATAGCCAGTACTTGGTAATAAAACCTAGAGAAAGGATAAAGAACAGAGTCTGGTTTCTGATTTTGACTAGCGGGAAGAAGGAGTCTTTGCTTTCTGTTTCAGTTCTCAAATGCATCTCCTTTTTAATTTGTAGTACAATTTCTGTTCTTGATTTAGAAGAACAAAAGGAAATCAGATCTTTTTTCTAAATATCTCAGAGTACTTTAGAAATTATATATTCACTATCATCATCTCCAGTTTACCAATGGGGAAGCTGAGGCATAACAGGGGGACATGATTCACCCAAGATCCCAAGCACTTGGCTTGGTACTAAGCTAATTTCTATCACAGCAGCTGGGGTGAGACCAAGAGCATGACCAGCATGGTGGGTGTACAACCTGTACCTGCATCATAGTGGGACACATTTGCTGGATGGTGTTCCAGCATTTAGTTTCCTTAGCCCAAATACAGATAGGAGGGAGAGGTGTTCATATTGCTCCAGTCAGTGCCAAACCATCCCTTTCTTCAGCAGGTTTACAGACCAAATTCTTCCTTGTCTTGCAGCTAGAGCTGACTGCCATCTGTTCATCTACCAGCCAACAATATCAAGACTTTCAAGTCATGCAGATCATGCATAATATGTTTTTTAAAATCACACTGTTTAATCTTAGAAAGGTTTCATTAAAATAATAAAATATTGTAGTTTTATTGAAATATCACTGGATGACAAGTGTGCATTTATCCTTCCTTTTTAATCAGCCTTTCCAACAGACAGATGCCATAAAACACTACAAGATTCAATGCTTGATGCAGAGTTGACCACTGAAAGCATCTCACTCTCTCCCTCTTGTTCACAGAAGGGATTTGCTTTTTGAGGCCCTTTTTTGAAGGGTTGCTTACTCTCCCACTTTAGTAAGACACTGTATATGAAACAAAGCTGAAGAGCGCACACAAGCTCCTGATCTTTGCTCTGTGTTTGAGATGTGGAAGATGGACAGATGGCTATGCAGATAGAGTTTTTAGAAGCTTTACTGTCTAACAGATATTTTAGAAGGGAGAGTGATAATAAATGATGCAGCAAGTGGGACAGCAAGCAGAAACTCTGGTTATATTTCATGTCATGTTCAAAATTAATCTTTACTTCTGAAATGCTTGAGCTATATAGGCTTTATGGGACATGATGACTACAGCAAAAAATTAATTGCAGCTTGGCATATGTGGAGAATAAATAGCCTGAGAAAAGAAACACATTGAAATGTTTCAAGCAGTAAATTAATTACATTTTCTAGCTTCTTACTTCTAGGTCTAATTATTTTACTGCGAAATGACCAGAGGTACATCTACCACATCATTCTTTTCACATTTACTACAACAGTTACTACCTGTGAGACAGTAAGATTTTGATCCTGAATGAACTTGACACAGATTTTCTGTTCTCCAAGACCCAAACCACCTAACAAGACAACAGGGTGGGGGGAGGGGGCAGAGTTTCTCAGCAAATTTTCTAGCCTGGAAGAGATAACTGAGAAGCCAGTAATCAAGAAGAAGTCTGAATTGAAATGTAGAGTCATTGAGATTCCTGCTTTGAAAGCAGCTTCATCATAGAAGCAAGAGAATGACCCAGCAAATCTGAGCAGTTTTATAGTATATTTAGCAATTTACTGAATGTTTATCTCAATGGATACCATTCACAACAGACAAGCCCATGGTCAGTGGCTTCCTCACTGTCAAAAGTGTCTAATCACATCAGCCTACAATGCAATCTCCAGAAAGGTTGCTTTTATCAAGAAAATCTGGCAAAGAATGGGAAATAAAGAAGACAAAAGCACAGATCTAACCTACATATTATAGGTTTCACCAGCATCAGCCAAAATTTTTTATTATTGCAGTTTTCTGTGTAAAAATAGAGACAAAGTTTTCAGTCATGTGTTTGGGTTCCTGGTCCTAAGCTGATTTTAAATTCAGCAAGTACAGCCAATTAAAAGAGATATCATGTCATGAAGTTTTAGCTTGGTTGCACAAAACAAATACAAGCCAGGAGTCTAGGACTGGAAGTGTGATATTTTACGGCTTTTGAGAAAAAAAAAAAAAAAGTTACTATAATTTTGACAACATAATTTAGAGGCTTTTATATAGAGCAATCTACACCTCCACCCCTTTCCACCTCACCTCCCCCTCTGGTATTGTCTTGCCTGTCAATTATTGGAAGAAGAGCCTGTTCTTTAAAAGGCTTTTAAATTATTAGAAATTATTTGGGATATCATCTAAAAGCTCTTGAAAGAAAGAACACTACCCCCACACATACACACAGCAGAAAGTATTTATTTGTATTGTCAATTTAAATGTGCAGGAATAATGTGAGAGTTTATCCACCTAACAACATCGAGGATCATTAGCTGTGCTGACCTGGGATTTGAGCTGAAGGGGTATTACAAGGTAAACCTAATGCTCCAAATGTCCAATATGTGACATCACAATGCCTGTTTCCTTTGTTATCTATAAAACTGTGAAAATTGTATAGAAAGATTGAGAGAATTTGGGTCCATGACAATACAGTTAGCAGAGCTGCTGGTAATATATGCATACCAGCAAGCAAAGCAATGCGGCTGCACCATTTTGCCAAGTAAGCAACTTTGTTGTTAACGTAGGGTTTGTTTGCTCTGATACATAACAGATACATTCAAGTTCTTTCATACCATCACTCTGACTGGCACTGAAAGATATTGTATTATAAATTTTACATTATAATAGTGTTTACTGGCAGAATAAATTGCATACCTGTATTGAAGTGATGGAAAAAAGACATCACTCATTATCACATTCAGCAGCATGCTGAATACAGCAGCGAACAGTGATAATCATGCCAGCTAAAGCAATTTTACCTATGAAAAGTTGTTCAGACATAAGAGTGAGAGAGTGCTAATGTCTTACATGAAGCATAGCTATTTCTTACTTGTTTGTGAAAAGAACCTTACAATTCATTGATAACTCATAAGTTTCCTAAAGGCAATATATGTTAAAGGTATAAAAATTATTGCTCAAATTTCTTCACAGACCTCTGCTATCTCCATAATGCCTATCTTACATTATGTCAGCTGCTGTTATTTCACCTTTTAAGTGGCCTCACACAAATTAGAATAAGCATTTGGTTCAAATGTTGTTATAAAATTCATTCCCAGTCCCTCTGGTCTCTCCTGAAATGGTTTAGGAGACATTGCTCTTCTCCAGACAGATCCATGAGAATCTAAAGGTTCTAAAGAACCCCTGAAGAATTTTCATCTCCAAATTTAGTCTTCAGTGAAGCTGCTGGGGGGTAGAGACGATTCACTTTTCTTCCTTTAAATTTTGTTCTGTCATTGTTAGTGTCCCTAGATGAGTTTCATATTGCTACCTCTGCCTACCAGTAGATACTTAGGGTGGGCTTCACCACCAGCTAGGACACATTTTTTGCACCAACATGTAGGACTCTATAGATAGGTATCTGAGCTCCCAGTATAGTCCATGAAGATCTAGTCAGTGGAACCTAGATGCAGTTCATCTAAAGCAGGTAATAGGAGTACCTTAGCACATGCTGCCTGGCCTCCAACTGCTAGAGGAACTATGTCTCTCTAGGGCCTCTATCATATGTATCAGTCTCATGCAGAGGCCTTCAACAACCTGGAGAGCCTGGAAGAGTTCTCAAGGCATATGTTTACGCAACTGAATTAGATCTTAGACCTTCAGTATCCATTGTAGAAGCCAAGGCACCTCCTCACTCACACAATGAATCTCCCCCTGGAAGCTGGGTGAGATAAATCCCATTCATAGCCTCAGTTTCACTATCTAGCTACATCTTGGAGTTAGGTATAATTAATTACACCATATCTCTCCTCCAAAGCTTTTAAGACCCTGTTCCTATTGTTAGTTGGAACTTCATGCCTTTGAGGATCTAGTCCCTAAAAGGCCTGCTATGTCTGTGGCTAGATTTTGTTAGCAAAGAGTAGGAGAGCAACCATAGTTGATCAAGTTATCTCTGTTTAACAAAACACTGAGCAACTGTGGAGCCACAGGACTATTTCATATTCACCTTGAAATTGAAGTAGATGAAGTGGGTGCTCAGCTCAGAAAGGAAGGTGCAGTATTTCTGAGGAGGCACTGCTGCTACAGAGAACAGAGGGACAGAGGGATGCAGAAAGATGATATGGTAGCTCAGGCTCTGCCATGCTTCTCTACTGGCTGAGTGGAGTAGACCCTGGGACTGGCAATCCCCTTTGCTAAGGAAGGGATTTTTGGAATACAAATTAGGTTATATCAGAAAGGAGCTTTCAAGGATCTCATTCCACAACTGAACACGGATCTGTAAGTGCCAGCATCTCCAGGAAGGTGTTGTTGAAATTAAACAGATGGAAACCTAGCTCTTGTGAGGTGTAATGAGAAGATAATAATATTCCCAACTTAGCAGTTCTTCTAAAAAATATGGAGGGATTATTAAATATCCCTCAGATTTTTTTATATTCCAGCAGAGGACCCTGCTATGTATTGGCCAATATGGCAATCTACCACCTCTTAAGAAAAAAAAAAAAATCTTTTTCACAAATCAATTTGTCTTGTTTCTTCCAAAAGAATGATGAAGTGGGAAACCAGAAAAAGACTGGTAAGTAAAAGCAGTACTGTACTGTAAATTTCCTTTTACTTGACAATGATGGAGAAACAGGTTGAGTGTTTTTAAAGATTGATGATTTTCTTCTTCCCCCTGCTCAAAGGACACAGCCTTCACTAAAAAGAGTTCAACCTGCCTGCCGTAAGACATACATTTCTCAATTCAAATACTGTGGTTCAAGACAGTTGCTGGTCCTAATATCAAGTTTCTGTTGGCAAACAATACGAAGCATGGCACTTCTGTGTGACTGCGTTGATGTTCAACACAGAAACACTCCTCCACAGAATCACAAGACAGTCTTGAAATTAAAATAATTTTCAAAGGAAATTGTAGGCAAAAAACAAAAGGAGACAGATTGAAAATTGAAAATAATGGGAAAATAAAGATGAGGTGTTAGCACTACCTAATTGTTTTCCTTTTTTTCATAATAAAAATTATTATATCTCTAAATGTATGTCACCCATGCATTTATCTACATTTCTGTTTGTCTATCATTTACCTGTCTTCTATCTGACTGAAAGTAACTACTTATTTGGAAAAGCAAGTTAAATTGTCTTCCTCAGGAAAGGGAGGGGAGAGAGAGAAAAAGAAGAAAGAAAAATGATGAAAAATCTTGGTGTAATCTGAATAGCAATGAAGCAAAAGCTACTCCTTGATGTGCCTATGAATCCTGTAAATGAAGTGGCCCTTGAATTAAATTAATTTAAAATCTGGCAAATATTACTCGGCATGTTTGTCAATGTGCTGTATAATTATTAATTTGTTCATTGAGGCAACTATATAAATAAATAGAAAGCAGAATGACATGATTAAACCAACACTAGAAAGCCAGGGTCAAGGAGCCCTGTTATACAGGGATCTAAATAGCTTTCCCAGGTCCTATTTTTACATCTCCATACAGATCTGCAGGTCTGTAACTGCGAATTAATTGGCACACATTTAGATGCCAACAGAGCTTTTGTATTCTCAGTGCACATTTTGTCTTCTCAGAGTGAGATGTTAGTAATGGAGGTTTTAATATTACCCCTAGGGGAGCACCAGAAAATCTTAACAATTTCCTTCACTAGAGTATTTTCATTAGAGCTAAATGCTGTGCAATTTACATTTGAAATCAGGTGTAGGGTAAGTATAATGCGACAAGACATGTTGCAATGTTAGGGGGTTTTGTTCAAATGTTCCTTATGTATTGCAGTATACCTTCAAAAGACAAGCATGCAATTAAAATAAATATATTGATTTTTAACCACTCCTAATTGAACTGTGATTGGGATAACAGGAGCACAAAACAAAATCAGGTTTAGAAGAACCAACGCACAAGATTAAAATATTACTCTATTTAAACAAAAATGTTTCATACAAAATAGACTGTGCACATCAGAAATTAGTTCACCATTAAGTAAGTCAGACACAAAACCTTTCCTCTGTAGTACTAATTCAACCTTGTAGTACTTAAAATGTCAAGACCTCTGTTTGATTCACAGGAAGGACCATAAGCCTTACCTCTCCCCACACACACAAAAAAAATAATTTAACCAGTATTAAAAAGAAAAAAAGCATTCATTAATAAGAGCCTGATGCAGAGCTAGAGGACTAGAGCTACAACAGGACCAACATGTAGCTGACGTTGAATTTTAGTGCTTGGTCCTATATGAAATCCTACTCTTCTGTTGCCCACATCTCCAGGCACCATGCTTTTTCATAGCAACAAAAGAAACTGCACACCTACAACAGCTTTGATTCAATCAGGGCCTCCATCATGCCCAAACCTGATCACAGGATCCATTGTTTAAACGTTTCTCCACCAAAAAGTCCCAACAGGTTCAATCAGACAAGGATTATTATTGAAGAGAGTCCCTACAGAAAAGAGAGGATTGCAGCACCTGCTTCTTAGCCAGCCTGGAGTCTCCTAAAAATGTTAAAACCAAACCGGTGCAGAAGAGACATGCCATCAGCAGGAAGAGAGGAGGAAGCAACAATCCTATCAGTCTGCCAGTCTGTAAAATTACAGCCAGCCTCAAGTGCAGCAGCAAGCCACACCATGATGAAGGAGATCTAAGCACAAGAGGGTCAAACCTAGAAGGCTGGAATGGTTACAGGAGTGTCCAGACATGTCCTGTCTGCAACACAGCCCCCTCGGACTGAGAAAAGCACTGGAGTGAGGTAACCTTCTCATTACTTTCTTCCTTACATAGCCAGGCACAAAAATATCAAATAATTTTGGAGGTCAAATATTCATCCCACCTTACCAAGCCATTCAGGTTAGGTACATGGACACTAGTGTCTCCATAACTTTAATGAAGAAAAGAAGGTCCTACAAAGGGCACTTCAGATGATAGTGGGGTTAGCTATCCCTCATGTTGTGCCTCCCTCTTGTCACTGGATACTTAGGGGGTCTAAAGCAAATTGGTGCCTGAGGGGAGAGGAATTAAGCACAGAGGCTCACATCTTGGCTGGAGAGGACCAGGTTTTCAAAGCTTAGTCAGTACTCATAAAAAAAAGCTAGCAACCACAGCAGTCTCTCACATGCTCACATTTGAACTTATGAAAATCCAGGTCCCCAGTTTTCTGATTTTACTATAAAACTAAGCCTTCTGCTGTCAAGGGCTCTGTGAAAAACCCTTCATAAATTTTCATTAGAAAACTTACTGAATATAAGAAAGACTGAAATTATATAAATGTTGAAGGTATTTCTTCAGTGTAGTGCTTACCATGTAGTAGTAAGAAGGACATAGTGAGCAGTGTGAACAGTGGGAAGAAAAGCACACCTTGAAAAACTTGCAAATATTAAACAGAAGGGAAAAGAGGGAGAAAAAAAAGAGGGGGACTAAGAATAAAAAATGTTCCCACTTCAAAAAGTGGAGATGAAGAAATGAGGGCTCGAGAGCTCCTGTGCTTTGTAAAGGCTTCAAGATCTTAAATATCTTGCCTCTGTAATATTTAAACAAACAAAACACCAAAAAAGCCCAGTATTCCAAATAAATTATCAGAAGCTTTTTGGATAGGAAACACAATGAAATTGTATTAAAGCTAATTAAGTAAATGGTAGAACTGAGACATAAAGATAAGTAATATAATCTAAATTCTTTTGAGATTTGTTAAATAAGTGGTTGCATGCAAAATTGCACTTATAATGGAGAAATAATTCTTACTCTGCTTTCCATATAGCTCTGCCCACACATAAGCCACATGTCCATCATAATTCTATCTGTTTTTCAGAAGGTTGTTGCAAATATTGACTATGTTTAAATGAAAGGAAAAATATAGTCAGGTTTTTCACGCCATTTGAAAGAATATGAAGTATAGAAAGAGGTTTTTTCCTCAGGGAGGAATAGCCATTAAAGGGAAAAGAGAAGCCTACTATGTAGATTTCCATTCTTATCTATTTTATGGTCAAAGGGAAAAATGGACATTTCAAGGATAAAATTATTCTGACCTATTCTAGACTTCTCTTTCTAGGTTGTGTATGTAGGAAAGCATGTGCTAGGTCACAGCTGGAATGAAGGAATAGGGTGTCTCTAAAGAACAAGAAGCCAAATCTCACATCATGCTTTTCTTGGGTGAGTCTTGTGGCTGTGTCTTAAAAGTGGTATTAAAATAACTTGTAGGGAAAAAGAAAACTGCATTTGTGATGTCAAATGGCAAAATTTCCTGGTCCAGGTTTTGAGCTTAGATAATGATTCAAGAAATAACTGAGATTAATTCTTCTGCTGTTTAACATCAAAACTATTTAATTCTTAATGATTATCAATAGCACACAAAAGACAGAAATTCACATTTAATTTACCTCATTTGAAAGTACCATGAAAACAGATGTGATAGTAGAGGGTACATGGGACTCTGGACAAACAGATGTCCTGAACTAAGGATGTCTAAGAAGCATTTTGCCTCCAAAATACCCAACAACACAAGCCTTTTATCCAGGTATCTTTGGCTTACTGCTGCATTCAGTGTCATCTGATGGAGCTTCTACTCCAGTGAATGCTCTTCATGGACCATTCAGAATTACAGACTGACGGACATCTCATGACCTCTCCACCCAACAGAGGCCCTGGCCTAAAGACACTGTCTCTGAATGAATCAGGAAGGAGAATCAGTCTATTCCACCGTCCACTTATCTAGTCCATACTTCATCGATTTGTCTTTGTTATGAGACACAGTTGAAAGCCTTGCTCAAGTCAAATGGTCTGAAAGTTGACAGTACAGGACAGACATAGAAGGAAACCTCCACACAGTCACTACAGGCAAATTCTTTGAAACAGCAGATGATAAGAGAATAGACCTATTTGCATGAAGGGCAAAGGAGACATAAATTAAAAACTGAGCAGAAAGGAGATAGGGTCAGGCATGAGATCCCAAACAAGGCTGAGCTGTGTGCTGTCATGGCCATAAGCATGAACTGTATTTTTGCCAGGAGAGGTGGTTTCTGTGGTTGAATCAAGGAACCAATTGTATTAGAGCATTAAAGTATTGGACAGCAGTGGAGACATGACATGGACACTGGTTGGCAACCAGTGCTTACAAGGACTAATTTTCTAGCTGTCCATCTGCAATCCAAAATGCCATCAACACCACAGAAGAGTTTCAGCCTTCTTGTGAAAGTATGTCTCTTGAAGACATTAACAGCAGGCCTTTCAGTGTCTACCAAAAGCCACCAGGACTGACTTTTCATACAACTCTTGCCTGCTGGTTTGGTTGTAGGGTACAAAAGATCATCCTTGTGCACTGCAATTTTGACCCTGAACCACAGTTTGGACTCCTCAGGGCCATAGTAATACACACAAGAAAGAGGTGAACACAGGGAAAGCCAGCACATGCACAACATATATAGTAATAGACGCTCTTAGCTGTGTAAAGCTATTTGCAGTACATTCACTGCACATGCAGCAAACATTACATCCCCAGTAGACCACAGGAAACCATGTCACTCAGCAAGAAAATGAGAGAAAGGGCTCCCTCCCAGTTGACAGTTGAGACGAGCATGGTTAGTGGGATGTTTCTGGAGCCTACTGTCCTAGTGGAATATCAGCCAGGGCATCTGAAGCCACACAGGGACCACACTAGATGTATTTCACAGGAGCAGAGCAGAGGAGAAGCACCCACACATCTGCACTCATTTCAACTTGAACATGATTCTTATGGTTAATGCTTGCCGAACCCAAGTTATTAGGTCCTGGGCTTGTGACACTAATGATGCTTCTCCCGTAATCTGCTCCCCCTGTAGAAAAGAAGACAGTCATGACTACTAGACTACTAGACAGTCATGCAGTGTAGCTTAAACCACCAGAGCTCTGAATAGGGAGAAATGCAGGATTAAGCAAGAACAAGCACCATCTGTGAGTCTCAGAGGCTGTTGCATCAACAGCTTCTCAGGTGCTTCTTCTTCTGCCCAAGTTCAAAGTGATACCAGTCAGCTTAACTATCATCTTGGCTTAATTCCAGAGATATATTATTTTCTGAAAGTACACTGAAGAACGTCTGCAGATGCAGGATGCAGTACTTCAGGTACTCACAAGAGCGGAGAATAATGAGAGAATCACCTCCCTCAACCCACTGGTCATGCTTCTTTTGATGCATCCTAGGATGTGATTGGCTTTCTGGGCTGCAAACACACTGCTGGCTCATATTCAGTTTTTCATCCACCAACACCCCCAAATCCTCTTCAGGGCTGCTCTTAATCCACTCATCGCTCACCCTGTATTTGTGCTTGGAATTGCCCTGACCCAGATGCAGGACCTTGCACTTGGCCTTGTTGAACATAAAAAGGTTTGCACAGGCCCACCTCTACAGACTGTCAGGCTCCCTCTGGATGGCATCATGTCCCTCCAGTATGTCAACTGCACCACACAGCTTAGTGTCATCAACAAACATGCTGAGGGTGCACTCAATCCCACTGTCCACGTGGCCAGCAAAGATGTTAAACAGTATCAGTCCCAATACCAACCCCTGTGGAACACCACTTATCACTGCTCTCCACTTGGACATAAAGTATTTGACCACAGTTCTTTGAGTGTAACCACGTAGCCAATTCCTGATGCTCAGAATGGTTCATCCATCAAAACAATGTCTCTTCAATTTAGAGACAAAAATGTTTTATGGCACAGTGTCAAATGCTTTGTTTGAGTCCAGGTAGAACACATCAGTTCCTCTTCTCTTATCCACCAGTGCTGTAACCCCATCATAGAAGGCCACCAGATTTGTCAGGCATGATTAGCCCTTCTTGAAGCCATGTTGGCTGTCACAAATCACCTTCTTATTTTCCATGTGCCTTAGCATAGTTTCCAGGAAGATCTTCTCCATCATCTTGCTGGGCATAGAGGTAAGACTGGCTGGCCTGTAGTTCCCTGTTTCCCCTTTTTAAAAATGGGGGTTATGTTTCCCCTTTCCCAGTCACTAGGAACATCACCAGGTTGCCACAACTTCTCAAATATGAGGGACAGTGGTTTAGCAGCTTCATCCACCAGTTCCCTCAGGACCTTTAAGTTCTTTAGATGGTCTCAAACCTGATCTCCTACAGTGGGTGGGTCTTCATTCTCCTAGTCGCTGACTTTGCCTTATGCAACTTGGGCAATGTGGTTGGAGTGCTTGCTGGTACAAAAGTGCATCAGCACTTACCGAGGCAAAAAAAACCTGTTTACCTCAGCCTTCTCCATATCCTGGGTAACCAGGTCTCCTGTTTCCTTCTACAGGGGGCCCACATTTTTCATAGTCTTCCTTTTATCACTGACATACCTATAGAAGTTTTTCTTGTTGCCCTTGATGACCCTGGCCAGATTTAATTCTGTCAGGGCTTTGGCTTTCCTAATTTGATCCCTGTCTGCTCAGACATTTTCTCTGTATCTTCCCATTTACTTGGAGTTTTCTCATTGTCTTCAGTGAGAAGAAGATAGAATAACGGGTGTCTATCCAAACAGTATTTCTGATTGGGAGCTGATTAAATATTTAAGCAATTCTAGATAGAATGATTATTTTCAGGGACTTAATATGGCCCATCTAATTAAGGTTAAGTGATTCCTTTATGCATAAGCCCTCTTACATGAGTAACAAGGAGCACACATTTGAGGATAAATAATTCTTCAAGGTTATCTGAAATGTGGACCCATTAGTCAATAATATTGCATTTAGTTAAGTGAGAAATGCTCTTGAGGATATAATCTCCCTTATGGAAAGGAATGTCTTGGTGAGATTTTAAGTTTACTTCATACTGAAAAATTGACTTATTTTTGTAGTGTCCATACTAAGGTTTGGCAGTAACATCTAACCAGTCTCATAAGGTGACCAAAAGCCTGTAGATAGGAATGCTGACTAGCAGAGCAAAGGACGCAGACAAGTTGGGACTGAAGCAGACACAGGGCTGAAATACACCAGAAATTAAAAGAGAATTTGGGAGGACAGAAGCAAAAGCTGGCTGAACTTGCCCAGACTCTATTTTACATTCACCCTGCCAGCTTTCCTCTCCTCTCTTCTTCCACTGCTCACAGTCCATAGAAGAAAGCAGCATTACAGGTCCAGAATATTTGGAAATTTATGTATGTTTACAGATCAAAATTGAAGATTATCACTATGTCTAATTCTAGAATAAGCCCAGTTCCTACTTGGAATACATAGTGGAACACTATAAGTATTTATATATTGCTCTTTATTAAGTATCTTTCACTTTCTTTTTTCAATGTAGTACTAATAAGAAAGTTTATTGAGAAAGAATGGAACAGAAATTCTTGCAATATTGAATATTTAATTAATTGTAAATTTAGAAATCTTTGGTTTTCAAAGACAAAAATATTTTTTCCTTTCAGAAGAAATAGCAGGAAAGCATGAAACTCCTCTTAAGACATTTGAAGGATGAGCTCTATTTTTTCAATTAACAATGAAAACTTTGTTTCAATCAATACAGAAAATCTAGGAAATAAGTTCAAACATTCTTATTACTTTCAAAAACAAAATCAACTCTTATTCCAACTTTTTCACCAGTACCATCAAACAATATGACCTCAACTTTGCAAACTGTTGAATCCTCATACTAGAACTACTTCATTCATAGTGAGAAGGAATGATAAAACATTGTTCGCTATTTTTCAGTAATGTTAGACTAAATTTTATAGAATGATGAATCATGGATATGAACAAAGTCTATTAGACCTTCTTCCTGTATAAATGGAAGAATTTTTTCAGTGTCACAAAGGAAACCATCTCAAGTCTCATTTTTAAAGATGGAAACATGCAAATAATAAACACTAGTTAGCATGGAATCCCAGTACACACCATACTCATCTCTCCCAGTAAGATCTGCAGATATTATGGTGATCTTCCATGTCTTTCTGGATGATTATTCTATTCATTATTACACTTATGATATAGCTCTATATAGGAAGAGTTGAAACAGATTTTATTTTTTTTTATGATGGAGGGGGTCCTTTTTGCTTTTAAAGATCTTTAGTCTAGCTTTAGCCACTTCTCACAAGCACAAAACTTGCAGGCGCATTTTGCAACATAATTATTTGTGTCTGCAATCTAGTTACTTAGATGTCTGAGTCCCTGATTGCATCCATAAGTCAGGGACTTGGACATCTAAGTGATCTAAATTGCATCTGCAACAATTTGCACCTAAAATGTCAAAAAAGGATATAGCAGTCAGAAAAAGAGTTCAGAGATGGGTGGTGAGAATAATTAGGGACATGGAAAACCTCAGAAATGAAATAAAATGGAATAGAATTGGACTGTTTACCGAAGAGAAGAGATAAAATGAATAAAAAGGGAAATGATAAAAAGTAGAGGAAATAAGGAGTAGGATAGAAAAGATAGGTGAGGTACTTTCACCCTCCCCTTTTATCATAATGCAAGAACAAAGAGACATTTCACAAAATTTAATCATGGAAGATTCAAAATTTATACAAAAGGAGACACACTTTCACACAATTAATGTGAAAATCATGGCCACACAACATAGTGAATCCAGCAGGACTCAGCAGATGGTTAGGCACTTCTTTGAATTTAGAAATGGTCAAAAACATTTAAAAGACAGCAATTTCAAAGAAAAACTACCTACCTTCTGGCTTCAAGACTTCAGTTACTTTTTTTTTTTTTTTTTAATATTGGAGGGGGGAATTTTTCTTAAGGAGCAGATTAATTTAGACATGCCTGACAGGTTTCCTTGTACCTTCCCTCTGACACATTTAGGGCTGTCTCTGGTTTGTGACAGGTTGTAGGGCGAGGTGGAGCCTCCAGAGAGAGCCACACCAGCTCATCCTATTCTCCTAGGTGCACACACAAATCCAGAAGCCCTTTCCGAAATTGTTGCAGAATACAACCCAAGAGGGTTGTAGATTGGAACCTTGCATCTTTGCTACCTGGGTATTAGGAAATGTAACTAAGAATTTAATGGATTTCATAACAGATTAAGGAGTGTCATTATACTATTTAAAGAACCAGAATGTGAACGACTGCAGGGACATATTTTTACAAGAAAATCTGCACAAGACAGATTATTGGAACAGCCATCAAATAGGTTGGCTAAAAATATGCACTGTATTCCACATCTAAGAGGAAAGTTGTTAATATACTTTAGTCTCATATAGGATTTTTTTTTTCTTTTTTTCAAAAAAGAAAAAACTGTGAGAGGTACAACCCCCTCACCGGATTGCGTAATATTCCATAAGCCAAAGAAAAATATAAGGAAGAATTCAAGAAAACTTGGAGAGAAAGAGAGGTGGCTAGGCCATTCAGAAGTATACAAAGGAATACATAGGTATTCCCACAGTCCAGGTCACCAGAACACTAACCACACTCAAGTAGATCTTACTATTTCAAGAAAACACATTAAGAAAACAGTGGATTTTCATTATAAAAACTGCTTTGCTAAAAAATTCTTCATCCCTTCTATGAGTTTCTCTGCTTCAATGACACAGCTTACCCAGGCTGGTATGTCCTTTCAGTTTAATTTGATGGTACAGCTGTGCTAGGTCTTCAGCAGGACAGAGAGCCATTCACCAAAAAACAGATAAAACTTGGGAGTTAGGAATTTTCTTGAGCTGTAGGAGATGCAGGCTGAAGTCTCAGTTGGGAATAAGGCAGGATGCAACTTGGAAAATGGTCTTTCACAGTCTTAGAGGAGCTCCCTAGAGAGGTCTATGAGATATGACTTAATTGCCTGTCTTTTCAGTCACTATCCCTGGAGCTACTTAAAAAGCATGTATATGTGACACTTAAGGACACAGTTTCATGGCACTTGGCAGCACTGTTTACAGTTGGACTCGATGATCTTAAAGATCTTTTCCAACCTAAATGATTCTATGATTCTGTGGCATGGTTCCAGGCTTGACCACCAGTAAACATAGGACCTAGAGCCAGAGTACTTTGTTGACTACTTTGGCCCTACCTGGTTTTCCAGTTATTCTGGCAGTTTTCAGCAATGTTCCTTGTGTGTACCTTGCACCACAGATAGGCTCTGGAGATTTCAATCAGGTCTATAAAATCTAGGGAAAATTTTAGGGCACTAAAAATGTCACACTCTGGACAGAAATGGTATTCCATGTGCTAGTGCAAACGTAGAAAAAGCCACAAAGATGGACATTTAGGAAATGTAATGCAGGTGGGTAGAGTACTAACTCCAGTTCCCAGCTAAATACAGTCAGAATCCATCTATGGTCACCCATGACCCTGGAACAGGGCCCGACAGAGAAATAAGAGGTTTAAGAGGTTATAATAAGAGAAGACAAAGATGTCCATTTGGCTGAAGATATGAGGAAAAGAATTACAGAATAGGAAATAAATAAAACAAGACAAATTAGAGGAGAGATTCAAAGAGCTGAACTATACAATCAGAGTAGTAGATAAAGTAGGTGATTTTGACAGGTCCAGGGTCAAGGAACAAGGGAGGAAAGAAAGCAAGCAGATTAAAAGTCATTGCAGTGTTCAACTGCAGCTGAGACAATGGTGGCATAAATATACACTTTAGCTTCTGGAATTAAGAGTTTAGACAGTATGTGAGATGCAGAGACAATCAACAGATTTTGGCAACTGTTTGGATTTCATAGACAAGGAGATTTAACATGTAATATTTACTTCTTCTGATTTCTTCCCCTTTCTGTGAGTGAATAGGTGACAGATTGTTTGGTCAGCTTAAGCTTCTTTGAAACTGAAGGGCCTAATTGACAACTTTCATTTAAAGGCAAGTGTAAGAACCCAGGATGGTTCTTTTGTCCACTGAGATGTTGAATCAACAGCCACGCACTGACAATATGTGTGATAGTCCAAACAAAAGGGTGCTTCCAAGGCTGAGGAATTTGTTCTGATTCTGGCGAGGTTTGAAAGTCTGTGAAACAGAAAAGAAAGCACAGTTGTTACAGCAACCTGCAAGGAAACACTAAACACAGCCTAGATCTCAGAAAAAAAAAATGGGAGAAAAAAATATTCTCAGCTGATTGATGGTTAAAGGGCACTCGGACCTTAAAGCAAGGAAACAGTCTAAAAATTGTTTGAGAGAATGTTAGTCAGCCCCAGTCAAAAGTGTGCTGGGGGGCACTTTCTAAATTTAACAGCACAATCAAGCTCGGGTGTCAGGAATGCTCTCAGTACTATCCCAAATCACTGGGGCCGATGTACCCACTCTGACCCTGAGTCTGGGACTGCTGTGTATAGATAGGCAAGGCTGCAGCTGAATCTGGGGGAGGTGCAGAGAGGGGTAGTTTCCCTCACAATATTTCACTGTGTTGGAATGCAAGTGTCCAAAGTAGCCAGCGCTTCTCATATTTTTCCCCCATCTGTACAGAGACAGAGAATGTTTCCCAGAGAAATGCTGGGCAACGCAATGAGGAATATGATATAAGTGCTTGGTACATTAAAGTATGCTTGGGCAGTATCAAAGGAGGCACTCAGCTGAGCAAAAATTGTGTTTTAAGAAGATTTCAACACTCACCAGTTTTCCAAGCCCCACCACTGGTTATATCCTGTTGAAAGCAAGCAGTCCCCCTCCTCTTTTGGACAGACTTCAACAGTTGCAAGAAAACACACAGACACCTCTGTTTTCTCCATCCTGGTACCAACAAAGGGAAAGAGCTGAACCCTTCCTTTTTTTGCCCTCTGTACATCCCTTCTTCCTCTTCTTTCCTATTTTCTTCTTTTTTCTATGAATTCCCACACCACTTTTGCTTTGCAAGCATTTGTCTTTTCCTTATTATTAAGTGTTTTTTGGAAAATATTACCTCCTGTTCTCTCCTCCTCTATTCTTTCATGTTTATTCCTAATGTTCAGTAGCCAGCACCAGGTAAATACAATGCAGAGACTTAGAGCTGAGCTAGTAATCTATAGTCTCTTGTAGAGAAATCTAGTATCTAGTCCTCTTCATGCCTCTCTCCTTTGTGGAAGAGCTTTGGAAAACAAACTTTTTTTCCTGGTTAAGGTGTAAGCAAGCAGCCCAGAAGGTTTCTCACTGAAAACATCTCAGAGAGGAATCGATCCTGGGCTGGGTCTCCATTAAGCTAGGGAGGAAAGTCTTGAAAATCTCAATGGGAAGAAATGTAGCAAATCAGAATTTATTGCTTCACCTTATCCAAAACAGAAACAGACAACTCAGAAATTTCTGCCTTTCAAAATAAAGCAAAACCACAAGACGTGATTCAGCTCTGGGCAACCATGTCCTTCCGCAAGAATTGTGTTCAAGAGAGCAAGAATAAGATAAGTGGTACAGAGCCTCTGCACCCTCTTTAAAAAAAAAAATACCAAAAAACCCCACAATCAATCAAACAAACAAAAAATAATAGACTTTTCCAAATGCTAAGAAATCAGGTTTCATTTCTATTTCTTTCTTTGACAACTCTCAGAAAAAAAAAAAAGTAAGCAAAAAGGTGGTTTATTATAGAATTCCACTTTTACTCACTTCCATGTACACATATTGATTGCTTCAGTGTACTTATGTAAAATGGAATTAGCAGTTTAGGTAGCCACACAGGAACTGTATTTGCCTGAGCCTTCATCTCCTGTTCACTTAGAGAGAATTTTGGACATGCCAAACAAATGCAAGGTCACAAGACATAATTGGGTTTCCCTTGAAGTCAGGGCTTTGTTCCCCGGCCCATTGGGCCAACATGGAGGGGTTGAAAGCTTCCTTTGAGTTCTGTGAGACAGTTGTCTGAGAGGGTTAAATACAAATACCATTCATCTATCAAGAAAGGCACAGTCAATTACCTATTCAATCCTATCATGTCTGAAATGGGAGAATTTCTAAAAATCAAGTGAGTCAAGTATAAGCAGTGGCTGCTGGAATTTGTTCTTCAATAGAAAACCTAAGTAGCAAACTGACAGCAGTAGACAGACCTGTTATTGGGAGTCAGCTCCCTCACTTTTGACATACATTAATTTTTCCTCGGTTAAGTTTTTCCTCAGCTCTTGTTTTTAGTGTGAAAATACAATTATAAATCTTTGCTGCTTTCACTGAGAATGTGAAATAATGCAACAGAAGCTAAAGAGGAGTTTATGCTGCAAAAGTATTTCTGTTATGGAGTTAATTTCATATCATTTTTTTTTCTTCTCAAACTTATAATTTTCTACTGCTCATACATTTTTATGGCCAGAAGTGATTGTTAGCATCATCTAGTCTGACATGCAGCATAGCAAGGGCCAGAGAAGTTCATCCAGTAATTCTTGCAGTGATCCCAACAATTTACATTTGGATTAGAGTATATCTTCTACAAAGACATCCAGTCTTCATTTAAAAACTTAAAAGCGATGGGAAAAAAAAAAATCTGCTACATGTCCTGGCAATCTGTTTGAATAGTTAATTAAATGTTAAAAATCCCCAACTTATTTCCAATGCGAATTTCATTTTGCCTTAACCTTAGCCATTGGGTATCTTTGCCACAGGCGAGAATCCTCCAGTGGTCCTCACATTTCCCACCACCAAGGTGCTACGTGCCTTATTGTTGGGGAATTTTGTATTAAATATTGTTTCATTCTAAAGTTAGAGAACTACATACGACTCATGGCCAAGTCCCATCCCTACAGTACCCCAAAATGACAGTTGACTCTTACCACTCTTTGTAACAAAAAGTATGCCCAGCCTACACACATAGGAAGGTTCAGCAGAGAGAACACCAGCTCTGCTCCATAAACTAGGCTCGCCTCTTGTAATCACACCTCCAAGCTGAGCTGAAGCCCCATCACACAGAAGAGCCTACCTGGCTCCCCTGGAGCAAGAGCAAAGGCAGCTTATGGTTATTAACTCCCAACAACATAGCCATAAACACAACATAATAGATGCTAACCCCAAGGATAAATGCCGAGGGGGACAGAAAAGGTGACCAAAACAAGAGTGTACCCAAATAACCAAGCTGTGTATTAGAGGGCCACCACACAGACCCAGCTGTCTCCCTGAAAAAAAAAAAAAAGGCTCGGAGGAAAGCAGGAAGTTGAAGCCATACTTGCTATTTACAGCTGAAAAATAATGGGATACTTGCAAGACACTTAGAAAACCAACTTGCAAACCACTTGGGTACCAGCCACTTAGAAAACCAACTTTCACCCATTCCATCCTCACATCCTTGCTTAATGTATGGGTATTTCATCTGTAAAATTATTTTAGACACTCACAAAGTGGCCCTAATGTAACCATCATTGCTCATCCTCCCTCCCCGCCACTCTTCCGCAGAGCCTGCTGCGCTACTGTCATGCTATTAACATTCCTCCGAAGTCACAGAAATGCTAGGATGTACCTGAGGCATTCAGAAACCCAGCAGGTGCCTTCTGCAGGTACTGTGCATCCAAGCAATGCCAGGAAGCCATCATAAACTTAACACAGTAGTAAGCTATGTAATTTTTAGATAACAGCTACTTATATAAGTGCAGAAATTGCTACATTTTATATGTAAAGATTGCTCACATTCCAATTATGGACCAAGACCCAGTGCATACAAATAATTAGTATTTAGAAGCAATACATTATTTTTTTCCCCTGCATGCCACTCTGTGATCTGAAAATGCTGGTCGATTCCTAAGTTACTTTGCATGTGTCAGTGCAATTTCACCTCAGTCCCAAAAGCTTCTGGAGCACATAAATAATGTTATAATGTTACAAGGGCCTAATAATTGTGTCCGGGAAGCTTCCCATACAATTTTCATCTTTTATTATATGGTTAGCTTATTTATACATCAGTATCATTTGGCAGATTGCATCTAGAATACATGGGGAGGCTGAAGCTTAAAAATATACTCTTGTTCCTCATGGCAGCCCCAGGTGCAAGATATTATCCTTTAATGCCATGGAAAGTCTCCAGCTACCTGACATGAGGGTAGGGTACAGAGAAGCTGATTGAGTAATTTCACTCTGAAGCTTTTTTGCAACACCAAGGTGTTTGCGTTCAGTGACATTTTAGTAGCTGCAACGGGTACCGGTGGCTGGCGCTGGAAAGGGCGAGGCCGCTGGCCGTGCAACTTGACCCACTCAGCTTCCCGGTGGGTGAGTTGAGACGCCCTGGCCCTCCCTTGAGTCATGGCTCGCGTGGGGGAACAACCGACTCCCAGTACAGCCGTCCATGGCCAGCCCAGGCCTGGCGAGCTCCCATTCTCCCTCCCAATCATGGGCTTCCCCTGCCGGAAGGCCGACCCGACCTGGGGACTGCACCGCTTTACTGTTCCGCTCAGCACCGGCACAAGGTCCCGGGGACGGCGGCGGGACGCCCCGCTGCGAGAGGGGGCGGTGGGATCCCTCCACTCGCTGTCGGGGCGGAGGATCCAGCCGCGCCCTTGCCAAATGGCCGGGGAGTTGGGACGGTACTGGGGTACCGGGCCGGACTGGAGGCAGCCGCTACGCGGGTCGGCGGGCGGTAGCACGGCCGTTAACGGCCGCCGGGGGGCAGCGCGAGATCGCCCAACCGCCGCCGCCGGCTCGGCTGGGACCGCGCTGCACGGTACTGCACAGCCCGGCCCGGCTGGCAGGCGGCCGGCTCCTTGTAGCGCCCGTTCTTGTGCGGGCAGCGAGGCCCTGCGTGGATGCCCGCCCCAGGCAGGGGGCTGCTTGCGCGGCGAGAATCCCGGCGGAAAGCGGCCCTGGCGTCCTCTCCTTCGACTGCCCGGTGCAAAACCCACATCCCCCCGAGCGGAAGGCTGCTCGATTTATTTATTTAAGGAGACTTCACCTAGGAGCCGCTGATCAAAGCTAATGCAAAATAAATGTGTCCCTTTAATAGACTGATTCTTCTAAGCCCTTGACGCTGGGAATTGGGATTTCCCAATGCTATTAGCACTTAGCAGTAGGAGCTCCAGACCAGCCAAGAACAAGGGATTAAGAGGTATTTGTCTAAACTAATTTCTCTCTCTATACCAGGTCTATAGAGACTGGTGTTACTCTGCTGGAATTGTGCAACACAGCTAATTGGCTACAAATTTAACAGTGGCAGGGCTCCCACTGGAGGCTGACATCTATTCATTACTGCCACTGTCACCTCAAACGTGGGCCAGCATTGGGCAAGTGGGCCAGCCATGCCCACACTTCCCTGGGCTGGCCAGGCACTGACCTAGGAAAATGGCCTCCTTTGCATGGGCCACTCCTGGTCAGGATCTTGGGTCTGAGGAAGATGAGAGGTCTGTCGTGCCAGCTTGGGGAGCCAGCAGGGCCTGGGCACTTCATGAAAAAGTGAGTTAACAGAGTAAAATTGTAATTATCAAAGAAATGGGATGCATGTAACAGAGGGCCCCTCAAAACTTCCATTTATGTGAATGACCATTCAGGATGGATGTTGACTTTTTGGACAGATATTATAATGCTACTCATAACCCTTCTAGAACAAGGGAAGAAAAAAACTTGCAAGATTTGGCCTTGATTACTTGATTCCTTTGGCACAGGTATCCTCCTATACTGAGAAAAAATGATGAAAATTCACAGAATAAAATTCTGGCCTTAGTGAGATGAATGAGAAATACTCAGAATTTCAGCAGGGACAGAGTTTAACTGAAGGAGGACATGGAGTTTCAGCTGCTCAGTGGGATGCCTTAAATAGCCACAGGAACCAAAGCCAGGTTGGCAGGGTTTGCCCTTCATCTCCCTTACGTACATGCTAGCGAAAAGCTAACAAGTAGTCTTGTTGATGTGGAATACACTATCATCCTGCAACAAACCAAAACCAGCATCAATATTAATCTCAATCTAAAAGATAACGGTAAAATGCTGGCCAAAATTCAAGCTAACAATACCAGTCCATGAGCAGACAGGATTAATCCTGCTAAGAATTTAATATTTAAGCTGTGATTGATCAAACCTCTCAAGCTAGACATTATATGGCCTTAAGCAGAGTGCTTCTTGAGGTGTGCATGGGGAATATGACCAATTCAGTGGGAGCATCTTCAATGTGATGTAAAACAGGAAGAAGGCAGAAAAGTTGAAGATTATTCAAGGTGTTCCACTTCAGTGCAAAATATAATAGAAATACAGTCATGGCTTACCAGGGGCAGAGGTTGTCTGCCAAGGAAATAAGTACCCCTGCTAACTTCATGCAGCAGCCAGAGTCCAAGCCGCCTGGCCCCCTTTCATTAAGGGAGAAGTGCCTCATTCAATGAGGCACTTCAACAGTTGTCTACCTTAGAACGTGCAAATACCCCGATTAAATATAGTGGATCAGGGCCAAAACTAATTAATTTAGTGATGTCTTGCATCAAAATCTCACTCGCAATACATAGCACTCACAATCAGAAAGATAGGGGATTAATTAAACTGTTTAGAAAGCTGAGCAGGTTAGGACTGGGTTAGGACTAAAGAGCATAATGATATCCTTAGTGGAAGCCAGAGGAGCAAATGACCCCTGTGAAACCGATAGGAATTTGCTGAGGACTTTTTTTTCTGGGATTTTTTTGTTTGTTTGAGGGTTTTTTTGTGAGATAAATGAATTGGGACTGGCACACCAAACCAATTTTGTGTCCAAGAGGCCATGCACTTTTATTTAGATAAGGTTTTTCAACCTATTCCTACTAACCAAACTCAACCCAAACTGTATCATGAGTAGCAGCTTCATAGTACTTCCAGGTATCAAAACAGCAAAGAAAATCTTCTATGTTGTGATTAGACAACAACAACAACAACAACAACAACAACAACAACAACAACAACAAAAAAAAGGAAAGGGAAGAAAAGGCAGAAAAGGACCACTGTAGAATTTCAGACATGATTTAAATGTAACCTAGATGCATTCAGAGCATTTCTTCACTGTGCCCATCTTGGTGAACACAGAAAGATGAGGATTTGATAATATGTTGTACTGCGATGGACAAAATCGGATTTTGATGAATTATGCTCACTAACAGAACAAGAAAAAAAAAATCAAATTAAGTTACTGGGAAGATATCTGAGAAAGTAGAACAGTAATTGCAGCACTACAGGCCTTCTAGTTGAGCCTAATTCTCTAAGGCTCCTTGGGGTGTATCAGCGGCTCCATCACACAGCTGATGTCAACTGAAGGGTGCCAGTTTGCACCTGCTGAGGATCTGGCCTTTAAACTCACCTAGCTTGTGTCAGCAACTGAGTGGCCTCTTACAACCTTTCTGCAACACTGCAAAATCTTTAATGGCTTGGCACTGCTCAAAACCATTCCATTTTGTAAGAGGAAAGTAAGTGGTATTTCACCTGCCTGGGAGGACCCTTCTCTTCCAGCTGATTAAGGAGGAAACCCTGTTGTAACCTCAGTTTTTCTAATATGACAGGCAGTAATGAATGGCTGAGATGACTGTGATCTTTGTATCCTATGGCCAGTCTATTTCCTATAGGTGTTTCCTGTGACTGTAGGAAATTATGGGCAAGGGAATGAAAGAAGCAGGCCAGATAATGATAAACACTCCAGAGTCAGGGCAACATGAAACTAGCATGCCGTATTTTCTACTTATTAGCACGTATATGTTTATATAAGGTTCTGTTCTCTGTCAAGTGTCAGTCAAGAAATGCACAACTATAGGCTTGGATTCTTTTTTTCCCATCAGGAAATGCACCTTGCATGTATGTGAAGAACGTTATACACAGATACATTGTCTGGATCCATTTGCCAAAAAAATAAATCCAAGGGATTTAATAGGCATCCCTGTGAAAACAAATCCAATTTTCTTTTAATTTTAAAACATAATAAAGAATTTGTCCAGACAGGTGAGTTCCTCTGCAAAGAAAACAAATCAAAACCAAACAAAACCAACCAAACAAACAAAAAACAAAACAAAACAAAAAACCACCACAAACACTCAGTCCTTTTTAGGAAGTTACATAGTTTGATAAAACTTCAGAACTGTAGAAAACAATCCAGACTGAACACAGGTTTTTGACATTACACTCAGGAAATGACTACCTTTGCAAACAATAACATCTCCATGCCTAAGCCCTCAGTTTCCAACAGTCATGTACATTCATGCGTGGAAAAACCTGTAAGAACACTGACATGCCAGAATGTTTGCAAGATCACTGCCTGTGAAAGGTTATTCACAGACACAGTCTCAGGCAAAATCACGCCCTCAGAGGTAATACAACCCTGCCAAAGTCATGGAAAGCCAACAGGTTTCTACTGCGTGAGGAACAATAGAGCTATTCTGGATAAGATTTATTCTGAAAAGCAGAGGTTGAGGATAGTCATAATTTTCTTTTCAGAGCATCAAAAGGTTCTGTGTCTGACCATGAGGATTGCCACAGGACATAGCCTACCTACCAGAAAAGCTAAAAGCGCAGAAAACAGAGACTGAAGCTGAAGCTTTTTCCTCCTGTGTTCTCCACTACACAAATACTCTTCCATGGCTTGTATGTGTTTCCTTTGACACAGAGTGCAAAAATGAGTCCTGAAGTCATTGGATTTACAAGCCATCAGAAACACATGATACTGCATTGTAGTTACAGAGGAGTCCACAGCAGCTCTGTGTTCTGTGTCCTGGGCAGCAGCTGTGCCTCTGGGATGCTGAGCCCACTGTGAAGGTCTGTAGAGAAGGCACCTGACTGGGTGGGAGGCTAACACACCATTTAGTTATCACTGATTTTCCTCAGCAGTAATGATAGCTCCACAGCACCTCAACAGCCTGTGATAAAGGCTTTGTTTTCCTCTTCTGGGTATTACCAGCTAAAAGGATGTGGATCCAATTTAGCAGCTGCACTGCAAGATGTCAGAGACCCTAGAGCAAGAACCAGGTCTTCCCTGCACAGGATCTTACCTTGAGGAATTTGAGCCATTGTAGGCAGAATGAAAGTACTTGGGTTCTTACCCCAGCTCACTCTCCAGGCAACATGATGTAACCCTCTCCCTGACATCCACATCTACATTGATATTCCCCAATTCCCTGCCTGCAGTGCTCTGTAAACCCTCTTTAATCTCCTGCCAGGCACTGCAAACTGGTCTCTTCTTACAAGTCACAACTTCTCACTGTTGGTCTCTTCTCACAAGTCACAACTGATAGGACAAGAGGAAATGGCATCAAGTTATGCCAGAGGAGGTTTATGCTGGACATTAGGAAAAAAACTTCTAATACCAAAAAGGTCATCAAAGACTGGAACAGGCTGCCCAGGGAGGTGGTTGAATTGCCATCCCTGGATGTATTTAAAAATCATATAGATATGGTGCTCAAAAATATGGTTTAGTAGTGGCTCTAGTAGGGATAGATAACAGTTGGACTTGATAATCTTAAAGGTCTTTTCCAACCATTGTGGTTCTGTGAAACCTACTTACTACCTGCCTTCTCAAGCAGCCCAATGCAAGGAGCCTGCTACCCAGTGCCTAGTTTAAGTAACAAGACTCAAGAGTAAAAAATACAAGGTCACCATGGACCTACATTTAAAATGTCACTCTCACATACGATGCACCAGTCATAAGATACCACACCAGCACTGCACAGGGGGTCACTGACAGGCAAAGAGCACCCATCAGTTCACATAGTAAGAAATTGTCCTTGAAGAAGTGTCAAGACCTTGGGAAAATAAGGCAATTTGGATCAGTTGCTAGTAAATAAATAAGTGCTGCTTGAAGCTTTGGGTTTAATCTAATCAATATACCTACCTCATTACCACTGGTGTGTCATCCTGAGATTTACACATTCAAAAAATTTGGCTTAACATACTAGAATAAGAGAAGTAGGTGGCAGGTTGAATAAGAGGCACTCTGAGCATTAAAGCAGCTGCAGAGAGGTACAAAGGCTCCTCTTAAACATAGTGGAAGAGAAGACAACAGACTAGGTGCCTGTGACCTAATAAAACCCCACCCATCTCATCAGCAGCACTGAACTTTGCATTGGGAAATTCCATGCCTGAGCAGTGGATTCCGATTGCAATGAGGTTTTCTCTGAGATCAAGACACTTAAAATACCACTTCTCCAATGTTTTTACTTTTTATGGTTTCTCATGTTTTGGGTGAAATCCCAAACACAGATGACACAATAATTGCACACACCTGCCCCACAAGGTATCTGCTAGACATAAATATGTGTTCATTCCTTTGAAAGGAATGGGTCTGTATCCATTCCACATGCTAACATAATCAGGGACATCCAATATCATTCAAAACTGTTTACACTGTCAGTAATAACCCTGGAAGAAATAGTTTCTGAGCTGATTTTTTATTGACACTCACCTCATTCCAGAGTTCAGAAAAAATGTGCATAGTTGATACATCCAGCCACAGAGATTTTTGTTTTCTCTAAATAAGTCTGAATAAACAATAAAAGGTTAAGTGCTATTTTTTTTTTTCAAAGCCTGAAACACAGGCAAACAAATTGAGGGTAGAGAACTCAATTATATGAAGCAGAAGCTACTGGCAGTTACACTCAGCAGAGCTGAATAATTTTCAATTACTCTGGGAGAAGAGGTCAACAAAATATGTTCCCCAATCTGTACATTCCTAAACTCAGACCTCCTAATGTTACAAGTGCCCTTTGTCACGGTAATTCAGTGTTGGGTGGGTTTTTTTGTTTCCCAGCAAGCACTTTTTTCCCTACTTTGAAGTCATGTTCTTTCCTTAGGGTACCTTAGGGTACATTAAACTTATCCTAAATATGTGCCTGCAACAGAGAATGCATTTGAACTCCCACTTCCCAAAAGCCAAACTTCACTGCCATCACAGCCAAGCACTCTGTCAGAGAGGTGCTAGAATGTGACAAGTACTGCTGTAAGGACCTCTCTGACCCAGGATGCTGAGGGTGTTGACCCAGAAAAACAGAGATGGGCCCCATCCCAGGGTCACCTCTGCCAGTGTCTGACCTTCCCAGCTGTGCTGGCACATCCCAGCTAAGGCAACATGTTTTCCCCAGTAGGGATAGCAGAGGCTCATCAGGGCTGGCCAGCTGTCCCAGTATAGAAGAAAATCCCTGGAACATGGTATGACCATGTGTCCTACCAAAGAAAATGAATGAATTTTGAACACTGCATAACAGATATGTCATACCATCCCAGCTTTGAGTTTTCATCTCTGCTACCATCATTTTGCTGCACTTCTAGATTCAGAGTTTCTTACTGACATTTTTCCTTGGTTTTTCTCTCAGCAGGTTGGTTTTTTTTATAGTGTGACTTTCTCTTCTGAAGAAGCAACAGGAATGGAGTTACATTTTATGTCACAAGGCATAAAGAGAAAGGAAACTCTTCACCACATGAAGAAAAAGGAAACTCTGCTCTTGTGTATATCTCACACACATATAACAAAAAACATACTCAGGCAGGATGGTAAAATTTCCAGCACATGGAATGAACAGAGAAATTTTCTATGTATTTCTGTTTCCACATAGAGCAGCACCTAAATGTGGCAATTACAGTATCAGGAAAGATGCTCAAATGTTTATTTCTCCATTAGGACTTTACACTGCTGTCTGGTCTAAATGGTGTAGTGAATCCCAACAGAAGGAGCTTTTATGATGATCATGTCATTTTCACAGCAAATATAAGCTGATGATTTTCAGTGGAAGGAGAAAGCCACTAAAAATTGACTAACCTACTTTTTAGTCAGAAAAGAGACATTTTATTTAAAACCTTTGTGTGAGAGAGGCAATCCATTTATCCTCAAATTCCTGCCCAGAAAGTTGCTAGTGTATGTGAAGAGAAGGTAAAAGAAGAATATAAAGCTATTTCCTTATTTCTCACACCACATGCAAAAACATTCCACTATGTATAAAAGAGGTTTTGAACTGACTGGGAATGAAATGGACTCTGGACAGAAAAGCTCCCACACTCTTAGATTCAGTCCCTTCTTGGAGGTCTGCAATTGTTAGCTTCCAGGTGGGGGAATTTCCTCTTTCTAAACCCAGCATGTATTTCATAGAACCATAGAACAGTCCAGGTTGGAAGGGACCTCAAAAGATCATCCGGTCCAATTTTTCATGGGAAAGGGAGCCCAGATGAGATTACCCAGTTCCCTGTCCAATCACATCTTAAAAATCTCCATCAGTGGAGTCTTTTCCACATCCCTGGAGAGGTTGTGCCAGTGACAGATTGTTCTCTCTGTAAAAAAGATTGGTGTTCTATCTCTTGGAGATATCTAGAGGTAGAGAGATGGTTCACTTTCCTTATTCTGCTACCTTTAGGGGAATTGTGGGCAAATTGCTTAACCTCTACAAGTGATTGCTTGCTTCTTCATAAACTGGGTATAAAGCATACCACCTGACAAGGAAGGTTTAATAAATTAATACTGCCAAGTAGGATCTTCTACTGGAGGACTTCAGAGACCTTTCCTGGAAATCTTCCTGTGAGGGATGCAAGCATACTTTTGTTTTATTAGTCATTAATTTTTGTTTTTCTCCTCAGCAAATGCAAACCTTATTCCATCGTCTCTCCATTGTCTTAAAAAGGAAACAAATCTGCTTGTCACTGATGAGAATGAGTAAAAGGGTCATGCTGCAGGATGGTGAACTCTTTTTGGAGGCCTTGACTGTGTAAGGAAAAGGGTAAAACCAGATAAATATATAGGCTTAAAAAGCCTTGTGAGCTTTGTAGACAGTGTGTGCTACTGCAGCAACTCTGTACACCCTTGTATTTTAAGAAAACTTAAAGGTCAGATGCTGCTGTGCCGCTTTCATTGCCTTCTTTTTATAATATGGAAGAAAACAGTCCCAGATGGAAGAAAAAGCAGAGATAAAGAAGTCTCTATTATCTCATCCCAGTCCCTCATTTTCTTCCTAATTCTGATTTTGTGTTCCCCTTGCACTGCTCACTCTCCCAACAGACTCCACTGTAATGTTGCCTTGGTGTTGCTGTCTCTGCTACATAGCAAAACATTCATGGTTTTAAGGTGAGGGGCCTAGAGATTTCATAAAGAGAGTCTCAAAAACCTAATCCCTGGCAGGGTATTCTTCAGTGTAAATACATTACATAGGGTCTGCATTGCTGCAATATTCAACAAATCAAAGCAAAGAAAGAAGTCAGTACCTGGCCTTAACAAGCCTCTTTTTGACCACTCTTGCCTCCAATCCAGCTCTTCTCTTAGCACCCCTGTGCAACAGAGGAAGTTCCAGCGTGAGCCTCATCCCTCTTTCACTTAGAGGAAAGGAAAAAACAAAGACCTGGCAAATAAATTGTTCTTTGCCTCAGTTTTCTGCTGTACCTAGCTGTGCTTAGGCCTCTGCAGTTGTGCATCCTTAGGAGCATTCTCAGAGCCTAATGTGGAAAGCACATCCTCAGTACTATTTCCAAAAGGGAGGAAAGCAGGGGGGGGGCGGGGGGTGACTTTTGGTTTTGCAGCACTTCACAGGTGACTTTAAACATGTGGTTTCCTCATCTGCCAAATCTTTCCTGGCCGTCTGGTGTGACTACATACAATGAATGATCACTTGAGTGCATTTTATCTTTTTTACTCCTTGTTCCTCACCAAAACATGAGGTTCTTTTTCCGACATGTCCAAGAAATTGATACATTTTATCACATCAAAAAAAGACTGCCAGACTTCACTCCATGCCCCTTCATAGCTGACTGACACATTGACATCAACTTTTATTAAGTCACAAGAGATTACCTTCTGCTTTTGTTGGCCAACAGCTCCAACCACTGTCATCTTACTGATGGTGTTTCATGATATTTTATACCAACCTTCACACTTTGAAGGATCCCTGATAATCCCACAAAGCAATCTCACCATTCTCCTTCAAATCCCTTTTTCCCACTCTCCTGCAAATCACTGCCATTTGGGTTGACTGTTGTGCTACAATCTACTGCACTGACCAACAGTATTACAGGTGTTCCCTGCTCTGGCTATTGTCTTGCAAAATATTGTCAGTGTTTTGTCATAAGAGATTTCCTTTGTTTTTCTGTGGGTTCTGAACAAAAATATCCAGATGCATGGCTAGGCTCCAAGTACCACACGAATAAAAAACAAAAGAGGATGATTCCATGAGCTCTGTATGTATCATTCAACAACAACAACAAATCAGGTCAGATTTAAGCAATAAACTTCAGGTCATATTTAAACAATTTCCTTTTATTTACTTCAATTTTATTGACAATTAAAAACTCGTAGCAGGTAAACCTCAAAATATACCTTCAGTAACAGTTGTTTTGCCTCAGATATTTATGAAGCATTCTAACTACAGCATCTATATAGCATTTCTTTTCCCCCATGCATACAAGTACACACTAATACTTAAGACATTAGCATTTCCACTATACATTTTTACAGTGTATCCAGTTAAGCAAATTGCTCAATTAGATGAATGTTTGGGGTTTTTTTTCTTTTTAATGAGTAAAGACAGAGTCTTGCAGAATGGAACGGCGTTCTCAGTAAGAGGTCAGTTGCATGTGATTTTTGGAATAAAGGAGAGAAGATGAGTGGGGTGCAAAAGATTTTTTTTAATTATTCACATTTTATTGCCTTAAAAAGTCAAACAGAGGGGGCAAACCAACACAAGTACTAGTTCATGATGGTATGTAACTGTAGCATGTTCTGGAGAAAGCCATCATACTTACTGGAATTTTCCCATTATAGCGTGTACCTTATGGACATAGAAAAGATTGTGGGACCTTCAAATACCAAGTGTCAGAGAATGGTATATCCACTCATTGGTAAAATAAAGCAGTTAATTTGGCAGGTAAGTATTAAGTAATCATATTGTCAGAACAAGGCAAGTGGCTAAGAAAGGAAGACAAAGAAGAAAGAAAAAAAAAGTGGGGAGGAACTAAACATGAGAAGGGAAAGGGAGAGAATGCAAGAGTTTGATGGCTAAGGAATGAAAGACTAAAAGATGATAATCCATCTGTTCTGGATGGTACCAGGTCGCCTTGTCATCGTATCTCATGTTGGACTCCCGTTTCTGACCTTCCACTGCCTGGGAGAATTCGAGCATCATCCTGACTAGTCTTATTACATACAGAATAGAATGACTGAGAGAAACTTGAGCAGATTGGATATTTTCTCATCCACATTTTTAAAGATTTTTTTTTTTACAAAAAAAAACTTTACTATTTTCATGGTTTCTGCAGATTTTTCTCATTTTTTGCTTACTCAAAACTTGGCAAATGTTAGTGGTTTTTTTTGTTTGTGGGTTTTTTTTGTTTTTTTTTTTTTGTTTTTGTTTTTTTTTTTTTTTTTTTTTTTTTTTTTTTTTTTTTTTTTTTTTT